>PVKV010016801.1:14072-49747 GCA_004027835.1 Alouatta palliata | reverse complement strand
ACTCACTGCCTCCAGAGGCTTTGCTGAGCTGATGTGGGCTCCGCCCAGCTGCCGTGTGAACTTCCCTGCAGTCCAGTTTATACCGGTGTAGTTAGAACTGCCTCTGCAATGGCAAACTACCTCCATAGCGGCAGACTGCCTCAGTAATGGCGGACGCCCCTCCCCCACAGAGCTGGACCGTCCCGGGTTCAGCTGTGCTTGCTGTGAAACTCTTGATCCGGAGAGTTTCCAATGGCTGTTTTTTTGTGGGGGTGGGACCAGCTGAGCCTGATCACCTGGCTCCCTGCCTCAGAGCGTCTTTTTTAGTTGAATGATCGACTGTCTCCCAGGTGTTCCAGCCGCCTGTTGAAAAGGCGCCGGGATCTGTATGATTTCCCGTGCGGTGACCCACTGCGCTGGCTGAAACCACAGGCGCTGGCGTTTTTTTGCCTGGGAAATCTCCTGGCCTGGCTGTCTGTTTCAGTCCCCTTTTTAAATCAAATGAATGGGCGGCTCTGCCTTCCCGGAGTTCCAATTGCCAGCTAAAGCGGCACCCGGACCCACGTATTTTGTATCGGGAACTGCTGCGCTGGGGCGCCGCTCCAAACAGTGGCGGCGAAAACGCCCGCACAGGCGAAAACAGCTGAGCCGGCGAAAACAGCCGCGCCGGCCAAACCAGGTGCGCTGGCGACCCGTGGGGCTCCTCCCCCTGGGAATCTCCTGGTCGGTGGGTAATAAAAATCCGTCTGGGAATGCGGCGTCCACTCACCCTCCATGCTTTCACTGGGAGCTGCAATCCTCAGCTGCTCCTAATCGGCCATCTTGGATCGGTCTCCGGTATTTCTATTTATAGTTCCTTGTAGAATTGCCACACTGTCTTTCACAATAGTTGAAGTAATTTACACTCCCACCAACAGTGTAAGTGTTTCTATTTCTCTACATCCTCTTCAGCATCTGTTGTCTCCTGATTTTTTAATGATCACCATTCTAACTGGTGTGAGATGGTATCTCAATGTGGTTTTGATTTGCATTTCTCTAATGACCAGTAATGATGAGCTTTTTTTTTCATATGTTTGTTGGCTGCATAAATGTCTTCTTTTGAGACGTGTCTGTTCATATTCTTTGTCCATTTTTTGATTTTTTTTTTTGTAATGTTTTTTAAGTTGTTCACAGATTCTGGATATTAGCCCTTTGTCAGATGGGTAGAGTGCAAAAAATTTCTCCCACTCTGTTGATTGCCTATTCCCTCTAATGATAGTTTCTTTTGCTGTGCAGAAGCTCTTTAGTTTAATTAGATCCCATTTGTATACTTTGGCTTTTGTTACCATTGCTTTTGGTGTTTTAGTCAAGAAGTCCTTACCCATGCCTATATCCTGAATGGTATTGCCTAGGTTTTCTTCCACTGTGTTCATGGTGTTAGGTCTTATGTTTAAATCTTTAATCCATCTGGAGTTAATTTTTGTATAAGGTGTAAGGAAGGGATCCAGTTTCAGCTTTCTGCATATGGCTAGCCAATATTCCCAACACCATTTATTAAATAGGAAATCCTTTCCCCATTGCTTGTTTTTGTCAGGTTTGTCAAAGATCAGATGGTTGTAGATGTGTGGTGTTACTTCTGAGGCCTCTGTTCTGTTCTATGGTCTATATCTCTGTTTTAGTACCACTACCATGTTGTTTTGATTAGTGTAGCCTTGTACTATAGTTTGAAATCAGGTAGCGTGATGTCTCCAGCTTTGTTTTTATTTTTGTTTTTTGCTTATGATTGTCTTGGCTATGCAGGCTCTTTTTTGGTTCCATATAAAGTTTGAGGTGTTTTTTTTTTTTCCCAATTCTCTGAAGAAAATCAGTGGTAGCCTGATGGGAATAGCACTGAATCTATAAATTACTTATGATTCGTTGTGTTTCTTGTAGATTTTGAACATTATTCCTTTGTCAGATATATAGTTTGCAAATATTTTCTCCCACTCTGTGGGTTGTCCGTCTACTCTGCTGATATTTTTTCTTTTGTGCAGAAGATTTTTAGTTTAATTAGGTCCCATTTATTTATTTAGTTAGTTAGTTAGCTATTTTTGCACTTGCTTTTGGGATCTTAGTCATAAATTCCTTGCCTAGGTCAATGTCCAAAATAGTTTTTCCTAGGTTTTCTTCTGGAAATTTTATTGTTCCAGGTCTTAGATTTTAATCTTTGATACATCTTGAGTTTATTTGTTTATTTTTTTTGTAAGATGAGAGATAAGGATCCAGATTCATTCTTCTACACATGAAAATCCAGTTTTCTCAGCACCATTTATTAAGTGAGGTGTATTTTCCCCAATTTATGCTTTTGTATGCTTCATTGAAGATCATGCTTGTAAGTATTTGGTTTTATTTCTGGCTTATCTATTCTGTTCCACTAGTCTACGTATCAACTTTTATACCAGTACCATGCTGTTTTGATAACTATAGCTTTGCAATGTAATTTGAACTCAGGTAATGTGATGCCTCAAAATTAGTTCTTTTTGCTCAGGATTGCTTTTGCTATTTAGGAAATTCTATGGTTCTGTACAAATTTTAGGATTGCTTTTTTCTAATTCTGTGAGAAAAGATGTTGGTATTTTAATAGAAATTACATCGAATCTGTAGATTGCTTTGGGCAGTATGATCATTCTCATAATATTGATTCTTCTAATCCTTGAGCATGAGATGTGTTTCTATTTGTTTGTGTCATCTATGATTTCTTTCAGCACTGTCTTATAGTTCTTACAGAGATATTTTACCTCCTTGGTTAAGTATATTCCTAAGTATGCTTTTTGCAACTATTGGAAAAAGAACTGAGTTCTTGATTTGATTCTCAACTTTGTTGGTGGTGGTGTATAACAGTACTACTAATTTGTATATAACAATTTTGTAACCTGACACTTTACTGAAATCATTTATTCAATCTAGAATTTTTTTGGAGGAATTTAAGGAATTTTTAGGTATACAATCATATCATTGGCCAACAGAGATGAATGAATTGACTTCCTCTTTTCCAATTTCGTTCCCTGTCTTTCTTTCTCTCTTTCTTTCTTTCTTTCTTTCTTTCTTTCTTTCTTTCTTTCTTTCTTTCTTTCTCTCTCTTTCTTTCTTTCTTCTTTTCCTTTCTTTCTTCCTTCCTTTCTTTCTTCTTTCTTTCTTTCCTGCTTTCTTGCTTTCTTGCTTTCTTTCTTTTTTCTCTCTTTCTTTCTTGCCTGATTGCTCTGTCCAGGACTTTCAGTCCCATGTTGAACAGAAGTGCTGAGTGTGGGCATTCTTGTCTTGTTCCAGTTCTCAGGGAGAATGCTTTCAACTTTTCCTCATATGATGTTGGCTGCAGGTTTTTCTTATGCTTTTATTATTTTGAGTTATGTCTCTTCTATGTTTAGTTGGTTGAATGTGTTTTTTATAAAAGAATGCTGGATATTATCAAATGCTTTTGCTGCATCCATTGAGATAATAATATGTTTTTTGTTTATAATTCCGTTTATGTAATTTATCATATTTATTGACTTTCATATGTTAAACCATCCCTGCATGCCTGGGATGAAATCCAATTGATTGCAGTGTATTATCTTTTTGATGTGCTGTTGGATTCAGTTTGCTAGTGTTTTGTTGAGAATATTTGCATCTATGATCATCAGAATATTTAGCTGTAGTTTCCATTTTTTGTTATGTTTTCCCTTTTTTTATTTTTTATTTTTTGAAGTCTTCCTACATTCTATTGGCATTGAAATAGAACATGGATTGAGCATAAACCCCTCCAAAAACAATTTTTAAAAAAACTCAAAAAGTACACAAAACAACCCTGAATACAAAATCTAACCTTTCTTCTTAGTCTCCCTAAGGGTAAGTTACTGATCTTAAGTCAGCTATTAATAGATTGCCCCACAATTCCTGGTTTGAATTTAGCCAATATAGGGAATATCACCAGGTAAGTGTCAATATAATTCACAGTATTGCACACAAGACTCCACAAGGCCAAGCACAGAGTAGTGGTGGTGGGCAGGGGGAATTGAGGGAGGCTCTAAACTAGGGGCACTGCATGGTGGGACAGGATAGCCCCTTGGGGATAGGAACAATAAAACAAAATAACAAATACTTTAAAAATGGATTGTATGACCTATAGTGACAGATGACATCACTAATACTGAAAGCTTCTTATATTAATGTTTTTGGCAAAATGTCATTTTGTAATATAATATATGCTTTCCAGGTGTGGGAGTGATAAAAGAATAAGGCCAAAATGATCCTGCCCCAAGACTAATACCTTCTAATGGTGCATTAGCAAGGAAGGCAGAAATCAATATTTAGATATCACTGGAATACATAATACTGTTGAAAGAGGAAGAGCACACATGAAACAGAGAAGGAGGTGGATGCTCCTGGGTTGAGAGCAGGGGTGTGGATGTTGAAGGGACCAGGCCAGAATCCCCAGCAGCTCTCTGGTTTACACCTCCAAGAGGCAGAACATCTGGTGTTAAGACCTGGGTTAGAGGTTTGTCAAACAGAGGCAGGGCCCAGTCACCACTTTGGAGGGGAGTGACAAGAAGGGGATTTGGGGCACATTAGAGGGTTGAGTAAACTGGAATCAGGGGCACAGGCTTCTCTCACCATACTCAGCTGCTTCCACTTACTCCCTAGTTGAGCCTACTGGCATCAAGCTCTAGATGCCAAGGCCAGAATGGCTGTGGAGCAGGAGCTGTGGCCCAAGTAGCTCTGAGAGGGGAAGTGACCGAAAACCCCTGGCAGGGAAAATACTGAAGCCAGGTGTGAACATATCCTCTCTTTTCACAAGAGTCCTGATGGGGCTGGCTGAGCTTTTGTGTACTCATCCCTATGGTTCTAGCTGGAGAGGATTTGGGTATTGAAGCTGGGAGGGACAGATCCCACAAAGTGACCACAGATCTGAAATAATAAGTAAGGGGTATCTCTGCCCATAGAGTTCACTTTAAACAGGGTTATACTCCTGTAAGAAATTGGGGTAGGATCTTCTACTCAGCCTTGCTAGAATAGAATGGCGAATACCCTTCTAGTACATTTGGTGAAGCCTCTTGGAGGCACTGTTTCCCTCATCCACCCTGAGGAGAAATGGAGTCCCTAAAGTCAATGGCAAGGCTTATTGAGGCTGAGTTTTAACAGGCCTAATCTGGGACTTAGAAACAAAAAATGACTGAACATCTCTTTTTCCTCCAATCATTACAAAGCCCAAATAACTCTAAAAGGGATGGACATTGGGAGGCCAAATTCTAGGTCAGTTGACATCCTAGAGCAGATAGCCAAGGTCCTGTCTCATTCCCTAAACCCTATAATACTCCAACCCTGTAAATCTCAAGACACTGAAGAAGAAGGTAGTGGTAGGGGAGGGGAGCTAGCTTCCAACCTACTCCACACTTGACTTCCGTGGGACAACAGTAAGTGTAAGGGTGTTTGCAAAACCAAGTGGGAAGTATCTCTGGGCTGGGGAAGTGGGATATTCTAGCAAGATATGTTAAATGGAACGGAGAAGAGAAAAGAGGTTCCATTGGCACCATAGTGAGCCATCCATTTGCTGAGGGAAGTGGGTGGGGGCTGAGAGGCTAGGTTTGGTCCCATGGCTACACTAAATGCTTGGCATGACTCCAGGGCTGCTCTAGTTAGTGGCTCCAGCACAGCATGAGTTAGGTGAGTTAGGTGTAAGAGTGTGGGGACAAGGAAAAAAGGAGGAGGGGTCCCTAGAGGTAGGGTGCCTATTACATGGACTCAAATTCATCAATGCGCTGCTTAGTGTTGCCCTGCCAGATCTGGCACAGGGTTTTGAATTTGTTTCAGCCCAGTTGCATGTTCTCAGCATGGATCATGTCATTGGCAGTCTTCTTGGACTCATCTCGGGCATTGGTCAGCTCTGAAGTGAGGGCTTTCAGGTGCTTCTGCATGCTCATTCTTCTCTGCCTCAGTGATACTTTCTTCCTCACTGTGGTCCTTGGCCACAGCATCAGCCCGTAGGTCAGTACTAGCCTCTGCCCCATTCTCATCCTGCTCATCCAGCTCATTCTCAGCAGGCTCTGCCACATGAGGTGTACTCATGACCATCTTCCGCTCAGCATGGGTTTTCTCCAAGTCTTCCTGTACTATATAGGCCTTCTGTTACCACTCCACAGCCTCACTCTCCTTCTTCTGTTGGGCCATCTCCAGCTGGGAGATTCAAGCTGTCAGCTCTTCCATCTCCAAGGCCAGCTGTTCTTGAGGCTTTTTCTGGTCCCAGGAGGCCTGCAGCAAGGCCTCCTTGACCTCTTCAGCTTCTTGATGCTCCTTGGCCAGCTTTTCAGCCTCACTCTGGGCATGCTTACATTCCTGCTCAAGTTCCAGAGCCCTATGTGTCTGTTCTTCCAGTTCTTGCTGAGCTTTCTTAGTCTGTTCCTCAATTTGCTTCAGCTTCTCCATCAGCTCCTCCTTCTCTCATTCAATCTTCTCTTTTTCTGCCATTTCACACTTCTTCTCATTTTCCAGCATAGCACGCTCCATCTGATTCTGGTGCTTCTCCTCCCGGGCCTGTGCCTTCATCTGCTGCACCTCAATGGTGTCAGCTTGTGATGGTGCATGTATAGTTAGTTCATGGTTTCCCATGCACAAGTCCAAGATCTGCTTGTTAATCTGAAGCCAGGAGCATAGAATTCAAAGTCCAGGGCTTTTTTGTCAATGAGCTTGATGACAAATTTCTTATCACTGAAAGAGATGTTCCTGATTTCACTCCAGGGTAAGCCTATCTTGGGAGTCAGCCTGTCATTCTGCTCACAGATGTTGAGACCCAAGGCATCCACCCCCAGCCACAGCTCTGCGCTTTTCTTGTTCTCGATGCTGAAAGAGTTCACATCATACATCTCCAGATCTTGAGCAATCTTCAGATATTCCAGGACAGCAACCTCCCTGAGAATGTCACAGTGTTCCTCATGCCACACCTGGATCTGCTCCTCCCACTGGTCCCTGCTGAGTTTGTGCTGTTCCAAGAATCTCTGTAGCAGCAACTTTTCTCCAGCCAGGTAGCCAGATGTATGCACCTCCTTACTGAAGTCGCCATACTTAGACTGGACAGCATATGAGGCCAGCAGCACGGCAGTCTCAGGCAGGCAGTACATATCATTGAGAATGCCCTCTTTCATTTGCAGAAAGAACAGGGGCTGAATGATGTTCTGGATCAATTCCTTGGACACATCCTCAGTGTAGAACCTGGCATGGAACTTAAAGAGCAGGGGGCTTTCCTTCCGCATATCCTGGGCAGTCACCTTATTGAGTTTCAGCCAGGTGGAGAAACCTTTAGTGTCCTGGTACTGCAGACAAAAGAATTAAACTTCCCTCAAGCCAATAGTTTTCACCACCTGATCAAATAGCTTCTTGCCAGTGGTGTTGGGCTGGATGGCAAACTCCAGCTCTGCATCCATGGTGGTCACACACACATTGATCATTTTGGGCATGGTGGCAGCAAAGACAGAAGAGTTAGTGAAGTTTAGCTAAAACTGTCAGGCAGTGCTGAGCACGCAGTACACACAGCTCGGATTCAGGTGGCCAGGGACTCAGATTGGGTACTCAGTAGTGTCGGGGCAACTGTTTGGCTTCCTGCTAACAGGCCACAATTTCACAAACCCCATCCAGGAAAGACTGTTTTCCTAGTTTTGATATCAGAGTGTGATATTGCTTCATAGACTGAATTACGAATTATTTCCCCTTTCTCAATCTTTTCTAATAGTTTTAGTAGAATTGGTACCAATTCTTCTTTGAATGTATAGTGAAATTCAGCTGTGAATTATCTGGTCCTGATATATATTTTTTTTTGGCAATTTTTTTATTACTGATTTAATTGCTCTGATTGTTATTGGTATAGTCAAGGTTTCTATTTCTTCCTAATTTAATCTAAGAGGGTTGTATATTCCAAGGAATATATTCATTTTCTCTACATTTTCTAGTTTGTATGCATAAAGTGTTCATAGAAGTCTCAAATGACCTTTCATATTCTATGGTGTTTATCTTTATTTTCATTTCTAATTGAGTTTATTTGAATCTTTTCCCTTCTGGGTTAATCTAGTTAATGGTCTATCAATTTTGTTTGTCTTTTCAAAGAGGCAATTTTTTGTTTCATTGATTTTTTTAATTTTTTGTTTCTATTTCGTTTAGTTGTACTCTGATCTTTGTTATTTCTTTTGTTCTGCTAGTTTTGTGGGTTTCTTTTTTCTAGTTCCTTGAGGTGTGACATTGTGTTGTCAATTTGTGATCTTTCAGACTTTTTGATGTAGGCAGTTATTGCTATGAAGTTTCCTCTTAACACTGTTTTAGCTGTATCTCACAAGTTTTGATAACTTGCATCACTATTATCATTCATTTTAAATAATTTTTAAATTTTTAACTTGATTTTATTGTTAAATCCAAAACTATTCAGGAGCAGATTTTTAATTTCCATATATTTGTATAATTTTGAGTGTTCCTTTTAGAGTTTATTTTTAGTTTTATTCCACTATGGTTTGAGAAGATACTTTACCTAATTTTGATTTTTTAAATTTGTGGAGGCATGTTTTGTAGCCTACCATACGATCTATCTTGAAGAGTGTTCCATGTGCTGAAGAGAAGAATGTATATTCTGCAGTTCATGGGTTGAATGTTTTGTAAATATCTGTGAGAACTATTTGTTCTACAATGCTGCTTAAGTTCATTGTTTCCTTGCTGACACTCTTCCTTTATAATGTATCTAGTGCTGTTAGTTATATCTTAAAGTTTCCCGCTATTATTGTGTTGCTGGCTATCTCATTTCTTAGATCTAGTGCTAATTGTTTTATGAATCTGGGATCTCCAAAATTAGATGCGTATATATTTAGATTGTAATATCTTCTTGTTGGATTGATCTTTTTATCCTTGTTAAATGACCTTATTTGTCTTGTTTTATTGCTTTTGCTTTAAAGTCTGCTTTATCTGACATAAGAAAAACTACTGCTGCTTACTTTCTGTTTCAATTTGTGTGGAATATCTTTTTCCACTCCTTTATCTAACACTAACCCTTTAATTTTGTATGAATCCTTAGATGTTAGGTGAGTCTTTTAAAGAGAGCAGATACTTGGTTTGTAATTTTTTTATCCATGAACCTGCATAGATAAAAACCAGGTTTTTATCTATGAACCTGCATCATTTAAGTGGAGTATTTACGCCATTTACTTTCAACATTAATATTGAGATATGAGGTATTTTTCCAGTTGTTATGTTGATTTTTACCTTTACATGTTTTTTTTTTTAATTGTGCTATACTTTTATAGACCCTAAGAGTTTTATGCTTTCAAGAGGTTGTATTCTGGTGCATATTAACCTTTTGTTTCAAGATTTAGCACTCCTTTTAACATTTCTTGTGGGGTTGGTCTGGTAGTGACAAGTTGTCTCAGCATTTGTTTGTCTGAAAAGGCTTTATTTCTTCTTCATTTATAAAATTTAGTTTGCTGGATACAAAAATTCTGACTGACAGTTATTGTGCTTAAGGAGGCTAAAGATGGTAGCCAAATCTCTTCTGACTTGTAACATTTCTGTTGAGAAGCCTACTGTTAGTCTGATAGGATTTCCTTTATAGGTTACCTGATGTTTTTGTCTCACTGCTCTTAGAATACTTTTCTACACTTTGATTTAAATAGCCTGATGAGTACATGAGTTGGTGATGTTCTTTTTGCAAGAAATTTCCCAGATTTTCTTTAAATTCCTTATATTTGGATATCTAAACCTCTAGAAAGGCTAGGGAAGTTTTCCTCAATTATTCCATCAAATGAGTTTTCCAATTTTTTTGCATTATCTTCTCCCTCAGGAACACCAATTATTCTTAGGATTGGCCACTTTACATAATTCTATATTTCTAGGATATTTTGTTCATATCTTTTGATTATTTTTTCTTTATTTTTGTCTGATTAAGGTAATTCAAAAGTTTTGTCTTTGAGCTCTAAAATTCTTTCTTTTACTAGGTCTAGTCTAATGTTGAAACATTCCACCTCGTTTTGTAATTCCCTAAATATATTATTTTTATTTCCAGAAGTTCAGATTAGTTTTTATTTAAAATATCTATCTTTTTAGAATATTTTTGTTTATATTCTGAATTCCTAAAAAAGTATCTTTATGTTAGTTTTCACCTTTCTCTAGTATATTTTTGAATAGCTTAATAAACAACATTTGGAATTCCTTATCTTGTATTTAAAAGATTTTATTTTGGTTTGGATTCATTGATGGTGAGATAATGTGATCTTTTGCAAGTATTCTAGAACCCTATTTAGCCATATGACCAGAAATATTTTTCTGCTTCTCATTTAGGTAGACTATTTCTTCTAATTATTCTTGAATTTATTTTTTATTTGACCGTGTGGCTTTTAAAATTTCTTTTTCCTTCTTGATGATGTGACTTTAATGTTTATAGTTTATTGCAGCCTTGTTTGGCTTTTTTTGCTTTCGGGGTGGAAGGCTCTGCATCAGTTCCCTGGTTATAGAAAAATCTTTGTATCATGGCTTTCTTAGATCCTGGTTGTAGTAGCAATGAGCTCAGTGTGCAAGCAAATTCACTGTCTCCTATGAAGTTGAAATGGAAGAGGTCTTTTGAAGCTTATCTTGTTCCCTTAGAGTGTGCACTTTTTTTTTAATTTATTTTTTCCCCAGTATTTTGTTTCCAGGTTGAATAGTTTAGGCTTCAGAGGAATGAGAGTGGTATTCCTAGGTAGAAACCAGTGGTGGCTAAAGCAGGTGGGTAAATGCAATACCCAATGGTGAACAGAGGACCCAACCTGACAGGTGGCTGGGGGAACTCTCAGTTAATCACACTGAGGTCCTTCATAGGGAAGGGAGGGAGCCACCTCAGCTCTCCTAACAGGCCAGCAGGAAAACAATCTGCCTCCCAGTTACACTCTTGTCACAGAGTTCCATCTATTCAGGTCAGACCGGTACCTCTTTTCATGTGCAAGAATGCTGATGTTCAATGTAAAGACGGATTGTGGCTCTACTCCTAGTGCAAGTCTGAATATGGAGGTGCATTCTTCCTTTGGGGATTTCGTCACCCTGAAGTGTTCCAGAAAGACCATCTACAGGTTCACCCATGCTGAGTTCCCATGGGAGAAGTCCCATCTACGTCTGCATTGGTGGGCAAGTGGGAAAGAAAGTCCTCTTCTCCAGTATCCTTCACAAGCACCAGAGCTTTCAGACTGTTGAGGTAGATACAGATAACTTCTCACACTGAGCCCAGCACTGCACCTGTACCTCTGCTGAAAGAGACTTCCCACATGCAGAAAGTCCCAGCTTTGACAGAGGAGGCTGGGGGAGCTCTCAGTGAAACACACTGAAGTCTTATCAGGGTGAAAGGAGGGAGCCACCTCAACTCCTCTGCTAAGCCAGCAGGAAATTGGTCCACCTCCTAGTCACACTCTTGAACCAGTGTCCAGGCTATTCAAATCAGACAGGAACCTCTTTTCATCTGTGATAAGGTTGATGCTTCAAATAGAGAGGTATTGTGACTAATTTTTATGAAAGCCCTAACCTGAAAAGTACTCCTTCTGTGGGAATACTGTCACTCGGAATTGCTCCAGAAAGGCTGTCTGTAGCTGTACCCATGCTGAGCTTGCATGGGAGAAGCCGCAGCTGTGCCTGCAGTAGTGGACAAAGGGAAACAAATGTTTTCTTCTCCAAAAACCTTCATGAGAACCATGGCTGCCTGAATGCTGGGATAGAGCTACAACTTTCCTTACTGAGCCCAACACTGCACCTGTAATTCTGCTGAAAGAAACTTCCCACAAGCAGAAAGTTATGGGACTCAAGGTCTGCTATCTGAATTCTTTTGTCTCACAGGTATGGTGCATTCTCCCTTCCCCTAGGAGTAGAAGTCCCTGAGAGCCAGACTACTGTAAATGCCACCACTTTCCTGGGTCTAGCTGCCCAGTGGAGCTGCCACACTCAGGGCTGGTGTTGTAGAATGTTGGCAAGGGATTCAGTGATGTGACCTTTTATCAAGTCTCTCAGCAGCAGGTACAAGCACCAGCTCTGATGGGTGTAGCAGGGTGATTGATGTGAAGTTAGTTGATTATACATAGCCTTAGCATATAGGCTTTATTAAATGCTGGTTGTAGTAGTAATAAACTGGTCATGTGGACATAACTCCTGATTAGTCATGGTGCTGCAGGCAGTGGTAATAGCTGAGGCTATGCTATGAGGTTTCCTTCTTCCTAGATGCTGTGTTATTCTACCTGGAGATGCTGTAATAGACTGTGTCAGTTGGCCCCCAGCCAGGAGGTGGCACCTGCAAAAGAGTGCCAGCCATAGTGGTAGCAGTGGGATTTGTGTTTGCCTTATGTTACCCAGGGGAGGTTCTCTGGTGTATCAGGCCATGAGTGTGGCCATAGAGCTCCCAAAAGTTTCTGTGCTTTGTGTTAAACTACCAGGTCAGATAGAGGAGCAAAGCCAAGTTAAAGCTGGGTCAGACAAATGTGTACTCTGGCTCTCCACGTGTGGGGCAAGCAGTGGCAGTGGCCCCAGTGAGTATTGGTTGACAATTCTCTGGAAGTTTGGGTAATGTTGTAGAAAGGAGCAAAATGGTCTTTGTTGCACAGAAGAGTTCACACATGGGGTGATGAGTAGCAGGTGGCAGTAAGCCCCAATCAGCTCGCAGACACTTGGCAAGTTAGGTCTCACATCTACAGTGTTCCACTAGCAGCAGCAAGCTAATTTCCAGGTAGTCTGTACTCAAAACCCCAAACTGCCCCAGGCCATAAGGCTTTCCACAGAGCAACCACAGCTTTCAGGCCACACCCATCCTGGTCTCCCATCTAGCCAGGACACCCAGCTCCCACACTTGTAGTTACAACACACTTCACATTTGCCTCCCAGTTCTGGCGGAATGAGTTTATCCCCACTCAAGATTATAACA
This sequence comes from Alouatta palliata, assembly GCA_004027835.1. Lineage (NCBI taxonomy): Eukaryota > Metazoa > Chordata > Mammalia > Primates > Atelidae > Alouatta > Alouatta palliata. Next base: position 36,876 of record PVKV010016801.1, on the reverse strand, counting down.
TGAATCTCAGTTGTGGGCTTCCCTCAACCTGTGACCACCACCTGAATCAGCTGGCAGAATTCTGCAGAGTTCCCTGTGAGGGAGAATCAGAAATGGCCTCCTTCATCTACGCTACAGACTGGGAATGCAAGCAAGGCTTTTCTCTCTGCTCCCACTTTCATATTCCCAACTGTCCCCTAAATCAGTTCCAGTGGTAAGTACAGTTCAAGTCTTCCCCCATGGCCTGGATTGACAGGTTTACTGGTGGGAATGTGTATTGTATGGGCGGTTTATCTTTCTCACACACTATGAGGACTTAAAATTTTCTGCTTGGCCTACTGTGTAGGCTGCAGCCCGTTGCTTCTTTCAAAAGATTTGTGGCCTCTTCCAGCTCTCCTGTAGAGTTCCCGCATTCTTTCTTGGAAAAAAGTTCACAGTGTGAATCTCTATATACTATTTTGCCTTTCCAGGTGGGAGAGGCATGCTTAATAATGCCTCCAATCTGCCATCTTGAAAAAAAATAATAATAATAAAACTCCTACACTGATTTTTGTATACTAATTGTGGTTCAAGAATCATAGTAATTTGACATTAATTTACATAATCTGTTCATAGATTATTTTGGACTTTATATGTACACAAGTTTGTCACTTGAATGACAGATTTTTGCTTTCCTTTACAATCATAATATCTTTTATGAGTTTTTTTAGTGCTTATTGCACTGCTTAAGACCTTCATTGCACTAACGAATTAATGTGGTGAGACATCCTTTTCTTGTTTTAAAACTGTGAATCAATTCATTTAATGTTTTCACATGGAGTCTCTGTTACCTACAAAGTTTCCACATATATCCTGCTCTTAATGGAGTTCCTTTTTGCTCTAGTGTTTTCAAAAATTTTTAAAAAGTGTGCATGTGTATTGAGTTATATCAAATACATTTCCTCTGTCTTTATTTCCTTATTATGTGAATTACATTGATTGCTGAATTTTTAAAGCAATCTTATATTTCTGGACTAAATTTCACAAGGATATGAAATGCAGTACATTTCATATATCTCTGTATACTACCAGCTTTTATTTTGTTTAGAATTTTGTACTTATATTCATGATCTATACTGGCTTTAAGTGGTCTTCTCACATTGTAACAGTCCTATTTTCAGATTAAAGTTATGCTGGTTTTATAAATCAATTTGGGAACTAATTATATGATGCATATTCTCTGGAAATTTTTGTATAACATTGGTAATATTTATTATTAAGATATTTAAAAACATTTGCCAGCTAAGCCATCTTGATTTGAAATTACTTCCACATAATGACATATAACAAGGAATTCAATTTATTCAAAGACTATTCAGATTAGTATGTTTTTTTTTGTATTTTTTCAACAAATGTATCCATTTAATCTTAGATGTTAATTTTGTTTGCACGTTGCTATTTATTGTATTCTATTATATGTTTAAATGTAAAATCACTCAGGATGACCACTTTTTCAGTTTTGATAATTTGCTTTTTATTTAAATGTTACTTTATCAATCATTTTAAATATTTGTTTATTTCCTCTATTATATGTTTGTTTCTATTTTATTTAGTTTTACTTTTTTTTTTTTTTGAGACAGAGTCTCACTCTGTCACCCAGGCTTGAATGCAATGGAGCGATCTTGGCTCACTGCAACCTCTGTCTCCCAGGTTTAGGTGATTCTCTTGCCTCAGTCTTCTGAGTAGCTGGGACTACAGGCATGCACCACCATGCCCAGCTAATATTTGTATTTTTGGTAGAGACAGGGTTTCACCATATTGGCCAGGCTGGTCTCAAACTACTGACCTGGTGATTCACCTAGATTGAGTCATTGCATTCCAGCCTGGGTGACAGATTGAAACTCTGTCTCAAAAAAAAAAAAAAAAAAGGCTTTGCTTTCAGGTTCCTTGATCAGTCTAGCCAATAATTTTTTTCCTACCTAGGTGCACCAAAAAAAAAAAAAAAAAAAGATGAAACAAAGGGATAGAACAGAAAAATCCCTGCAAACTTCCAAAAGCCAAATTGTACCCCACTCTGCAATACTGCCATTTACCACTGGTTTCTTTCTGACCCAGTCAGATGTAAGAGGCCTCTTACTGGATCCAAACCAATTAATTACTGGATCCAATGTAATCCTGGACCCAGTTTAGTTTCTGTCACAACTTCCAAACCCAGTTTGGATCAGTAATTTGCTCAAAGAAATTCAGAGAACTCAAAACACAAATTTGTGGAGCTTCAAAATCCAAGAGAACTTTCTGCCATCTCCAGCAATTCTGAGAAGGCAATGTACAAAATGGGTCTGGCAGGTACCTCGATTGGTCACTCAGTGCTCCTGGAAGTCATTAGGTCTACTTCAAATCCCACTTCTGATGCCATCTTTTAAAAGAAAAACTTCAGCTGAATTAAATTTAAAAGAGTTTAATTGAGAAATAAACAACTCAGAATTGGGCAGCCTCCTGTGCAAGAGTAGACTCAGAGACTCCAGTGCAGCCACGTGTTGAAAGATTTATGAACAGAAAAGGGAAATTGACATACAGAAAAAAGGAGTGAGGTACAGAAACAGGTGGATTGGGTTGTGAGACAGCCAGGTGGAAGAGGGTCCCTGGAAAGACTCCAACTAGCCCGTGCACTTGGGTGAAGCCTTGGAAAGTTTGCACCCTTTGCAGTCGGGAGGAGGCTTGCCCCTCTGCTTCCTGTGTGACACCTGGGATTCAAACAGCTGAGCAGGAAACTAGACAGGATTCTGGCCTAGCTAGAGTTCCTGTTTCTCCCTTTTTTTTCTTTTCACCAAATAAAACCCTGCTTTATGCACTCTTCAAACCATCTGCGAGACTAAATTTTTGTGTCCATGGGACAGACAAAGACCCTAACTTTAGCTAAACTAAGGAAAAGTCCTGCCACATTTTTGGCACCCAACTTGTGGCTCGAGAAGTGGTGAGTGAAGTGAGGTCTCAAAACCTCTCACTGTTGCTCCTAAATATTTTTATCCTCATACTTCTGAGGGTGAGGGAAACCATGCCCTCACCTCCTGTCACTCCTGGGCCTTTTCATAGTCTTTTACTTTCTGTTTCTGGATGGACCAGCAGGAGCAGAAGCTCCCTGCTGCTCCCTCCTCCCTGCCAGTGATGGGACAAAGCACTGCGGGTGGCTGGCTGGCATTTTCTGCCTTGTGCCCATGGAGTCTCCTCCTCCCATGCCAGGGAGGCCAGCTCTGACCCACTTGTCTCCCTGGTGAAGAAACCACTTGTGTGAGAATAAGAGATTTTTCCCCAGGCATCTTTAAACCTTTTTTTTCTTCTTTTTCTGTACTCCATTAACCAGTTAAACTTTAAAGATTTTTCTTTCTAAAAAAATGTTTTACTAGGCCAGACCTCAAAACTATCACTGTATATTCTCTGTAAAGGTTTAATTGTGAAAAAAGATTTGTGGATCTAGTCTGGGGCTATGACTAATCTGGTGTGCTTTGCATGTCTGTGTGGTTTCTGCTTCAAGCCTTTATCTTGTTTTACTTCCTGGAGGCATGGCTGGTAATTACTTGGCAAGGCTCTTTTCAGCAATTCTGCCTTAGGGGATGAGCCCTCTCTGATTCAATATCTGTGTGTTTTCCTAGTCCTGTCTCTTAGAGGTCTTCAGCCAAACGCTGGATTTTCTTCTACCTGTCAGTGTGTGTATTGTGTGCAATGTCTGTAAAAAGAGCTCTAATAATTTGGCCTAATTAAAGACAAGCACTTAGAGCTAATCTTTTTAAAAGGGAAGATAAAATTTGTGGTGCCTTTCAGTTCATGTGACTTTCTTATATTTTAAAGAAAATATAAAAACAGCTCTAAAGCCTATTGGTCAAATGCAGGTGTTATTGAAATCAAACAGGTGAACTAAACTATGCAGATCAGATGCAAGGTTTGCTAAGTGTTTTGAGGTTGCAAACTGCTTTTTAGATTTTAAGAAGGATTTGACTTGCTGGCTTCAAAATTGGTAAGGCTTGGAGACACATAATCATGCCCTTAATTAAGAAGGCAAATCTTGGCTGCATTTAGCACACAATTAAAACAACTTACCAGGCTTTACCTTAAAGTTAAAATTTTCTAGGAGTTACCATTATAACATGTAATTGAGACTACTGAAAATAGATTTACATGCAAGGTGTGTAAGAGCAGTAAAATGTGTTTTTGTAGTAAAAGGCTATAAGAAAGTATAGAAATGTAAACTTTGGCCTAAGGCTAAAGGATTGCTCCAGCTAGACAGGAAAAAGCTGAAGGTTTAAAGAAGTGGTGGAAGAATTGTGGAAATGAATCTTGCAGAAAAAGTTATCTGTGTGAACATATTAACTGAATTCAAAAGAATATTATATGTTTTTTCTGTAAATTGAGCATTGAAATAAAAACACAACAAAGTATTCTTAAAATAGTAATATGCTCTTTGGCAAATTTTGTTATGGGTTATAAAAGGACTTTGCTTCTTTAAAATTTCTGAGTCATCATTTTGGCAAAATAAATAACTTATGGTGATTTGGAATTCTATTCCATAATATTAACTGTTTCAAACTTAATAGATTCAACAGCCTTCCCAAAATCAAACTTAAGTTTCAAAATTGTCTTTGCTGACACCTAGCTTTTCTGATATTTCAGAGAACCCATGAAGTGTCCAGAAAAGAGAGGTAAAAAGGATTATTTGACATGTTTAGGTACATGTGATTGCCAAAATAATGTTCAATTTTCTTTAGGTTATATTTTGGTAAATAATGCTAACACATGTTCCAAAACTGTATAGGATTTCTAAAAATCTAATGTCTGTCTAAGTATATGCTGCCAATCATAATTAAGGTTGTTAAGTTATTCAAAACCATGGAGATAATCAAACTTCTTTGTCAATTGTGTTTCTAATTGTAACTACCTTGGACAGTTTACTATTCACAGACAATTGTTGCCTGTTTTTAATCCTTTTCAAAAGATGGTTTATAAGAAGCTATGAGACTCTGACAGGTACTCTCAAATACAATTTCTGATTGTATTTGAGACAGTAAGACTTCTGATAATTTTGGAGATTCTGACATTAGAATATAGGAAAATGTACAGGATTCATGAAGAGCTGAAATGCTCACAATTATTAAGCAAAACAGTAGTTAACTAAATGGACTAAACTCAATAAACTGAAGCAAATATTTTTTACTTTTCCTTGGAATATTGCTAATCTTTGTTTTGTTTTTCAGAGTCAAGGAAACTTATTTTAAACTATTATGGCCTTTAATAATTGAGTAATATATATGCCTATGAAGAAAATTTGGAACATGTTTCTTTCTCTCTCTGCCTGTTTCCTCTAAAATTTAGAAACTATCTGTAAGTATTCTTATGGCAACATAATTGTGTGCATACGTGCAATAAAAATTCTTTTATTTTCTTCAACAAGATGCAATTGGAAAAGGTGGTTATTTTATTAAGGCTTGGACTGGAAGGGTATGCTTCGCTTTAAGGAGTCAATCTCAACTTGCAGAGCAGATAAAAACCCCCATGGGAGTCTGGCCTCATAACCCTCATCTACATAGTCTCTGTACAAGGTTTCTAACCTGTGGTCAGTAAAGAATTTTACCTTATAACAGGTCTAGGAGCTTCAAGTTTAGACCTTAAGAGGAGAGAATAATCCAACTCACAGGTGTTTGAGGATACAATCCTGTGGTTGGGCTTGGATTTAAAAGTTCTTTGTGGAACAGAATTCCATCAAAGCCAATCCAAAAGGTCTATGTAGAAATAATTATTCTTGCTGAACTTTATGCAAATGGTCAGGCTAAGTATAAAACTAAAGTCTATTTTGCAAATCACTCACTCTTATGATGATTTTTTTTTAATTTTAACAAAAATGAAGACTGGAGAGACAGAGAAATTATATTCCAAAACTTATCATACATTTGTCATTAAACTCTAAACTCACTAGTTGTATTTAAGTTTTCACATACATTTTAGTCTAACTGTGCTTGCTCCTGTGACCCAACTAGCAATCCCTGGCTACAGTTCAGAAAGAACAAGAGGGATTAGGAAGTAGACCATTAATCCTCCTAAGCTTCTAAGACCGCTTCCCCCTAGACTTCTACATTGCATTTCAAAGTAAAGGCTGGCAGACTGGGCACCACCCTTAGTCACACTCCTGTAGTTCACAGGCATGGTATGGAGAAATCTTTTTGGAAGGCATTGTTTTTGTTTAAACACAATCAAACCCCCACCTAGTCACGCATCCCATGCCTATTTCATGGATTAAGACCCTTTCACATGTAATTTCTGGAACTGTAAGTTGTTAAAAGGGCAGGGATTTTCTTTGTCAAGGAGATCAATTGTTAAGGTATTTTCACCTTCGGCAGCTCCTGGCCAAATAAATCACGAATTCCTTCCCTGTTCGATCCTCAAGAGGTTTTAACAGGCCTAATCTGGGATTTAGAAACAAAAATGACTGAACATCTCTTTTTCCTCTAATCATTACAAAACCCAAATAACTCTAAAAGGGATGGACATTGGGAGGCCAAATTCTAGGTCAGTTGACATCCTAGAGCAGACAGCCAAGGTCCTGTCTCATTCCTGTCTTATTCCCTAAACCCTGTAATACTCCAACCCTGTAAATCTCAAGACATTGAAAAAGAAGGTAGTGGTAGGGGAGGGGAGCTAGCTTCCAACCTACTCCACATGTTAGCAACTCCACATGCTAGCTTCCAACCTACTCCACAAGCTAGCTACTACTCCATAGTAGCTAGCTTCCAACCTACTTGATGTTCGAGAGGTTTGTTTGTGGCTGTTCCTGCTTCATTTTGGTTCCCTGAGTGGGAAATGAGTTTTGACTGGCAAGCAGCCAGGACAGCCTCCCAGGATATTTTGCCTTGTCCTGCAGAGCATCCCTGCAGGGGACTTAGGTGACGTGTGTCCTGAGAGCACTCCTGGGTAGGCATTGGCCCAGGTGTAATGCCTTGCCAGACCAAAAGCAGGGTAGGCCCCCACAGTGTGGATCCACCCAGTGGCTGAACACTCAGAGGGAACGGGTGCCTGAAGTGTCCGGATGACAGAAACATGGTAGGACTGGTCCTGGGAAACTTGCCTATCTCCTTAGGTGGCAGTATGGCCTGATAACCCACGTGTGCCAGATTTGGAACTCTGGAACTTGACTCTCTCTCTCTCTCTGTAACTAACCTTGAAAGTCTTGCTTTTGGTTTCAGTTTGGATGGAGGGAGGCGTATGACTGTGTAAGTGATTGGAGGGGTCCAATTGGACTCACCAGCCATGAAATGTGGGAGCAGCAGGTCTGTTAGAGAGGTCCATAAGCTCTGAGCATATTATGGGGCCAGCTGGGATTAGGGGCTAGAAGGAGGTGCCCTCGCAATCTAGGTATTGTGTGGGGATTAACGAACTCTCCTATGCCAAGTGGCATCTGAAACACTCCCGCAGGGTGATGGTCCTACTGGCCTGAAGTGAAAGTGAAAGAGTATGTTGTGCATTACAGGGCAGGAAAAACTGAGGGTGGAGTAAAGCTCTCTTATTGCCTGTGAGTACTGTTTCCTGTGCATAACATGGGTCACACTCATAGCAAGACTATGCTGAAAATTTTCAAGAAGGGATTTAGTGGGGATTATGGAGTGACTATGATACCAGGAAAGCTGAGGACCTTATGTGAGGTAGATGGGCCAGCATTTGGGGTTGGTTGGCCCTCAGGGAAGCCTAGAAAGGTCTCTTGTCTACAAAGTATGGCATAAGTTTACATGCCAGCCAGGACAACCTGATCAATTTCCACACATAGCCAGGGCTGCAGCTAGTTCTAAACCCTCCACAGTGGCTAAGAGGACAGGCAGCAATGGTACTGATGGCAAAGAGGCAGGCAGCTAGAGAAAAAACTCTGCTTCACCCACTGAGGGATGCAGACTCCTAAGGTCCTGACAGATCGAACAGCAGAAGGGCTTTTGCTGATGATATCACCTCCCCCTTGTCAGGAGGAAGGATTCCTTGCCCCTGGGCCTGAAACCTCAGCACCCCCACTAGAATTGCACACCCCTAAACCACCCAGGGTAGAGAAGAAAGTATGTGGAGAGACTCCTCCCATAGTCTCCTGCCTCCTGGGAGGGACTCCCCCTCTAGCAGCCCGTCTGTGACCCAAGGCAGGGCGGCAGATGCCTTTAAGAGAGCAGAGGTATAAGGAAGTGAATGAGGATGGCCACATCTTATCAACTGGAATTTCAGAAAAGCAGGCTTTTTGCCTAACACGGATCTGTTCAGTGGGAGATTATGAAATTACACATCAATTCTTGTGCATGCTGGACTGCCCCCTACACTTCCTAGGGAGAGACTTGCTAAGCAAACTAAGCACTACTATTCCCTTCACTGATAAGGGCTCCCTGCAGCTAAAACTGCCTCAGACAGGCACAGGGGTTATCATGGCTCTCACAATCCCTTGGGTGGAGGAGTGGAGATTCTTCCTGATTGAACCAGGACAAGAACTAACCCCTGCTCTAGCCAAACGATGGCCAAGGTCTGGAAAGAGGACAATCCACCAGGACTGACAACCAACCAGGCCCCTGTTCTCATTGAAGTCAAGCCTCAGGCTCAGCTGGTTAGGCAAAAGCAATATCCAGTTTCCCGAGAAGCCCTAGAAGGCATTCGGGTCCACCTAAAATGCTTAAAGGACTATGGAGTTAAAGTTCCTTGCCACTCTCCATGGAACACCCCCCTCTTGCCTGTTCCTAAACCAGGGACCAAAGACTACAGGTCAGTTCAGGACTTACATTTGGTTAGTCGGGCTACAGTGACTTTGCACCCAACTGTAGCAAACCCATACATGCTGTTGGGATTATTGCCAGAGGAGGATAGTTGGTTCACCTGCTTGGACTTAAAGGATGCTTTCTTCAGCATTAGACTGGCCTCGGAGAGCCAGAAACTATTTGCTTTTCAATGGGAAAATCCAGAAACAGGTGTGACCACACAGTACATCTGGACTCAGCTACACCAAGGGGTTCAAGAATTCTCCCACCATCTTTGGGGAGGCACTAGCCAGTGACCTCCAGGTGTTTCCCACTAAGGACTTAGGCTACATGTTCCTCCAATATGCTAATGACATTTTATTGGGACACCCCAGAGCAGTCTGGTGTGCTAAAGGAACAGGTGCCTTACATTGGCACCGGGAAGACTGGGGGTATAAAGTGCCTAAAAAGACAGCCCAGATTTACCCACAGCAAGTGTGATATCTGGGGTTCACCATCCAGCAGGGAGAGCACAGCCTAGGAGCAGAGAGGAAATAAGTCATTTGCAACCGGTCAGGACCCGAAACTAGAAGGCAGTAGAGAGAGTTCCTGGGAGCCATGGATTTCTGTAGATGGTGGATTCCAGGCTTAGCAGTACTGGCCAAACTCTTTTATGAAGTTACTAAGGGGGGAGACAAGGAACTCTGAATGGGGATCTCAGCAGCAGCAGGCCAAGAGTCACTTGAGAAGTTGTTAGGCTGGTATTTTTACATCTTACACTTATCAGCCCTGACCAAAACTGTGGCGCAGTGATGCATTGCATGTTGACAGCACAACACTAGGCAAGGTCCAGCTATTCCCCTGGCAATCAAGTTTATGGAGCAGCTTCATTTGAAGACCTCCAGGTAGATTTCACTGAAATGCCCAAGTGTGAAGTACATAAGTATTTGTTGGTACTGATGTGCAGATACTCTGGATGGGTAGAGGCCTTCCCCACTAGGACGGAAAAGGCCGATGAAGTAAACCATGTGCTTCTTCAAGATTTCATCTCTAGGTTTGGACTACCATTGCACATTGGCTCAGAAAATGAACCAGCATATGTGGCTGATTTCCAGAAAACAGCAATAGCATTGGGTATCACTCGGAAGCTGCACGCTGTCTGCCGACCACAGAGCTCCGGAAAGGTGGAGTGGATGAACTCGACTATTAAGAATAGCTTAGGGAAAATGTGTCAGGAAACAGGATTAAAGTGGGTGCAGACACTTCCCTTGGTGTTACTCAAAATTAGATGTATTCCCTCTAAGAAAACAGGATATTCCCCCTATGAGGTCGTATATCATAGGCCCCCTCCCATACAGTGAACACTCCCAGGAACTCCTCAGAAGTGGGGAGAGATTGAGTTAGGGTGACAGTTACAAGCTCTAGGAAAAATTACTCAGGATATTTCAACCTGGGTAAATGAAAGTTGCCCTGTAAGCTTATTCTCCCCAGTTCACCCTATCTCACCAGGTGATCGAGTGTGGATAAAGGACTGGAATGCAGTCCATCTGAAGCCAAGGTGGAAAGGACCCCAGACTACGATCCTGACAACTCCCACAGTCATAAAGGTAGAGGGAATCCCAGCCTGGATCTACCACAGATGCATAAAGCCTGCAGCAGCTGAAACTTGGGAAGCTAGTCCAGACCCAGACAATGAATGCAGAATCACCTTGAGAAGGATAACAAGTCTTGCTCCAGCCACATCCCGGAAGATGGCTGGTCCACACGTGGCTGAAGCATGAGGAAACTCATCATGGGACATTCTTCTTAGAATTTGGATTTCTGCAGTAGAGACATTAACTGATTTTGGAGAATGCTGTCAGTGTGTGCCCCAGGTTACTGAGGTAGGATGAAAAGTTACTGCCATTCTTTTGTTCTACAGTAATTATGAATGTACAGGGACACAGAAGGGAACCTGTTTATATAATGGTACTCAGTATAAGGTGCATAACCCAGGGGATGAACAACCTGATATCTGCTATGATCCATCAGAACCCCCTATGCATACCACTTTTGAAATTAAACTCATAGCGGGTCGATAGAACAGCCCTACTAAGTTAATAGCTAAAACAGAGGAAAAGGAAGCCCAAAACAGGTCACCCTAAGGTTTGATGCCTGTGCAGCTATCAATGCCTATCATTCCAGTGGGGGGCTGTGGTTCTTTCAGATGTGAACAAAGTTACCCAAAAGAGCATAAGAACATCTGCCAGAAAACCTATTGGTGCAGTGAATGCCTTTATTGGTCATGCTTCATTGGTCATCTGGGCCACTTGGAAAAATGGTAAAAATGATCCTGTTTGCCTTGTAAAAGAGAGGGACACCATTCTATGGGGTAGTGTCCCCTGCGTCTCAGGACATTGTAACCCAGTAGAATTAATAATCACAAACCCCCAAGAACCCAAATGGGAAAAAGGGGATTTTTCTTCCCATTCCTAGCATCACAGGAATTGATGGAAAAGGGCCTGATCCTGGATTCAGTATCTAACTGCAGGGAAAAATCCAAAAACACTCAGCCCAGCCAATTTACCAGACCTTCTATAACATATTAGAAGAGCCAGTGCTGGAGCTTTCAGAAAAGACAAAGACTTGTTCCTCCAACTTGCTGAAAAGGTGGCCCATTCCCTTAATGACACTTCTTGCTATGTATGTGGAGGAAATTCTATGGGTGATTTATCGGTGGCCATGGGAAGCCCGTGAGTTAGTACCCTCTGACCCTGTTCCTGACCTAACCTCAGTTCAAAGAATTCAAACTAACAGTTTCTGGGTTTTAAAGGTTTCGATTATTGGACAATACTGTTTGGCCAGAGAAGGAAAAGACTTCACTGTTCCAGTAGGAAAGCTTAGCTGCTTAGGGCAGCAACTGTATAATGGAACAGTGGACATTGTAACCTGGTGGAGCTCAAATTACACAGAGAAAAGCCCCCACTTAAAATTTCCGAAATTACAGGGTGCTTGGAATCATCCTGGGTATTGGAGAGACTGGACAGCACCAGGTGGGTTGTACTGAATATATGGACATAGAGCATATGTACACTGCCTGAAAGTTGGACAGATAGCTGTGTCATAGGCACCATCAAGCCTTCTTTCCTATTATCTGTTGAGACAGGTGAGCTGTTAGTATATCCAGTCTACTCCATCCAGGAGAAAAGAAGTCTAAAGATAGGCAAATAGAAAGATGATGAATGGCCACCAGAGAGAATTATTGAGTATTATGGGCCGGCCACATTCACAGAGGGTGGCTCATGGGGATACCAGACTCCTATTTATGTGCTCAATCAGATCATCTGGTTGCAGGCTGTCTTGGAAATACTCACTAATGAAATGGGCAAAGCTCTGTCCATTTTGGCCCAACAAGAAACTCAAATGAGAAATGCAATTTATCAGAACCGGTTGACCTAGATTATTTGCTAGCAACTGAAGGAAGAGTCTGTGGAAAATTCAATCTAACCAACTGCTGCTTACACATAGACAACCAGGGTCAAGCAGTTGAGGATATTGTAAGAGACATGACTAAATTGGCACACATGCCTGTGCAGGTATGGCATGGATTTAACCCTGAGTCCTTGTTTGGAGGTTGGTTCTCATCCTTGGGAGGATTCAAGACTCTCATCATAAGTGTTGTAGTAATAATAGGTGTTTGCTTGCTACTCCCTTGTTTGCTCCCCCTGTTCCTTCAGACGATTAAAAGATTTATCATTGCTGTAGTTAACCAGAGAATCACATCAAAAATATATTATATGAATCATTATCATTCAGTCTCTTCAGAGGAACAGGAAAATGAGAATGAGAGTGAGAACTCTCACTAATGTTATAGGTGAGATTCTCAAAGTGGGGAGTGAGGAAGGAGACTCTTAATCCTAATCCTCCTAAGCTTCTAAGACCCCTTCCTTCTAGACTTCTACATTGCATTTCAATAGGAGAAGTAAAGGCTGGCAGACCAGACACCACCCCTAATCGCACTCTTGTAGATCACAGGCATGGTATGGAGAAATCTTTCTGAAAGGCATTATTTTTGCTTAAACACCATCAAACCCCCACCTAGTCACATACCCCATGCCTACTTCATGGAGCAAGACTCTTTCATATGTAATTTCTAGAATTGTAAGCTTTTAAAATTACAAGGATTTTCTTTGTCAAGGAGCTTGGTTGTTAAGGTATTTTCACCTGCCACAGCTCCCAGTGGAATAAATCACCAGTTCCTTCCCTGTTCAGTGTTTGAGAGGTTTGTTTGTGGTCACTCCTGCCTGCAAATCCTGCCAGATGATGAAATAAATGGGGAATAAATAGGGTGCCAATAACCCAGAGATTCCCTTTTGGGAAAGTAAGACCAAGGGTGCTAACCAAAGCCAAGCACCATGCACACAAATTCTAGCATGCATAATTATAATCACCAGTTGCCTGGGTGTGTCACAAGATATCCTTTGCTCTTCCTTTTTGGAGGAGGATGCAGTTCCACAGTTGCACCTTAGCATTTCGCTTATAATAAGGAGTTCATGCAAAACCCCACCACCACCAGAGACATATTTTTGTCCCAGATTCAATTCCAAGCTTTGAACCAAAGACCAGGGAAAAAAAAACTGAATCTAAGGGATCCAGAGGCAAATGATAACAGAAGTTAAAAGACACAGCACAGATGAGGGTGGCTGATTCCTGCCAGTTAAGCCAAGTACAACCTTCCTGTTTCATGGATAAAGGCTATGTTAGTATCTCTGGAATAAATGAGTTCTAGGGAACTCCAAGGCTACTGACAGCAAGAGAGATAGGTTGTATGTGAATAAGAGTAAATGATGCCCCCCCAGGACCCCTTGCTTCATGGGTGCAAGCCCCTTTGGTGCCTATTTCATACCTGCCAAGGTCACTGAGACTCACGGATGCAAGGATGTAAGAGCAAAAGAGAATGCTCTTTCCTATCTCCTTCACATATCCAGGGTATCCGCTAGGAAGAGAAGGGAACCAAGGATGCCTGCTCTCCTCTTTCTAGATGAGTAGCCATTCACTTCTGTACCCCTTTTGAATGCATCCTGAATCCTTGGGACAACTTTTTAAAAAGCATTTTTCCCCCTTTTTCCCCCTTGGTTCTCTCTTTGCTGACAGGTAATTGTGTCTCTGTACTATGGGACACCCCCCTAAGATACATCCTCCAAACAGGAAAAAGTGAATTTCCCAAAACTTCAACAAGTTGACCTAGGATTGAGCTTAGGGAAAAGGAGCTCAGAAGCCCAACATGCCAGCAAAAGGGTAAAGCTGTTTTTACCAGTTAGACTTCTGACCTTCTTCTCCCTGTGTAAACTGGCAAAAGGCCTTAGAATTTTTGAGCTATCCTTACCCCTCCCCTCATTTCATTTTGATACATGTTTTCTAATAACCCGTTTCTCTGTCCCTGCCTTCAGGCCATCAAACTCCAAACGGTCATGCATCCAGAACCTCTGACGATTTCCCTTTCTGCTGGAAACCCTTAAATACAGTCTGAGAAAGTTCTGACTACCATTTCCCTGAAAGAACTCCCACTGTCAGCAGGAAGCAGTTAAGATTGGTCTTCCTCCTTATCCTTCATCTAATGGCAGTTAGATGTACTTCTTTAGAGGGAGGAATTAGACAGCCAAGTTGGGGGGCATCCCCGGAAAGACTCCAACCAGCCTGCACACTGGAGTGAAGCCTCAGGAAGTTTGCACCCTTTACAGTGGGGAAGAGCCTGGCCTATCTTCCTGTGTGAAATCTAGGTTTCAAATGGACAAGCAGGAAGCTGTGGGCAAAACTCTGGCCTAGCAAAAGTTCCTGTTTCTTCCTTTTCTTCCTTTTCACTCAATAAAATCCTACCTTACCCTTCAAACTGTCTGCAAGCCTACATTTTCATGGCCATGAGATGCACAAGGACCCCATCTTTAGCTAAACTAAGGAAAAGTCCTGCAACAGTTGCACCTTGGCATTTGTCTTATTTGAACATGGTTCAAACAGTTGACTATATATGATTGGCAAAAGTTCAATGATTAGCACAAGTGTAGGCTACAGCCTGTTTACACCTCCACTTGTCACAGTTCGATTTACAGAGAAACCTTTAAGCCAAACTTATGTAAGCGGTCAGTTTTAGACTAAACTTGATTTCCCAATTTGTAGCACTTTAACTTAAAACTATACTCATCCCACCACTCTGGCCCCCTGTCCATCCACTCTGTGGCACAGTAGTGATGAATAGTAGTAGCCTTCTGGCCAAGAGAGAAGACTGCTTTCCTTTAGGGCTCTATTAAAAACTCATACTCAGATCATAGTTAAGATTATATCTGAATAGGAGCTCTTTGGAAAATATCTTTTCCCAGGGCATTGCCACGATTCGATCTGATTCACACTCCTACCAAAAAAGATGTCTTATATACAAGGCATTATAAAAAACAATAGCAATCAGCTGATACATAGGGCTGTAATTTCAGTTGAGGCTGTAAACCAAAATAAAATTCTAAGCCCCCTAAATTACTGAGTGAACCCTCTTTTTGGCCAAAGGGATGTGAAGAAACCTGAAAATATAGTTCAGACCATAAAGAGAAGGAGGGTGTTGGACATGCATCATTACACTTTCCTCTTTTTGGAGTTCAGGCACAACTCATCAGCATTAACATTAAAATAGAGATAGAACAGATGCTTTGTAACAATAAGATACCAAATTTTGAACTGACTCTAGTATAGCCTCACATGACAGATAGCAGGCCCTAAAGAAAATCAAAGTATTTTACCCCAAAATATATTCCTTTTACATATTTTTAAATGGCTATGAAAAGCTATTTCGTATGCAGAAAATGTTGCACTCTGTACAGAATCTCCTTCCCTTACTAGGTATTTCCAGAGAATCTGACACCTTTTAAGATCTGATAAGAAATACAACTATTCTTTCTGAAGGTGGCTACCTGGAGGCTTCATCTGCATGACAAGAACCTCAGCTTCCACAACTCCCTCTTACCTTAATTAATCTTGATTTCAACTCTTTAGGCAGAAATTAGCCCGTTCAACCAATTGCCAAATATGAAATTTTAAAATCTACCTAGAATCTGGAAGCTCCTGATTAGAGATGTCGTACTTTCCAGGCCAAATCAATGGAAAATTACTTGTATTAGTTTATGTCTTTGCCTGTAACTTCTGTCTCCTTAAAATGTATAAAATAAAGCTATAATTCAACCACCTTGGACACATGTTCTCAGGATTTCCTGAGGATGTGTCAGCAGTCACGATGCTTAACCTTGGCAAAATAGGCCTCTATTAATTGAGACCTGTCTCAGATACTTTTTTATTTACAAGGCAAAGAAGAGTTTGGACCAAAGTTTTCATTGAAACCTAGAGAGGTAAACAACCACAGAGAACTTCAAAAAGCTCTGACATAATCCTGAAGATTTGAAAGCCTGTACACATGCACAGAGCAGAGTGTATGCCCACAAAAAACCTGGGAATGTCGGGTGTGGTGGTTCATGCCTGTAATCCCAGCACGCTGGGAGATCGAGGCGGGCAGATCACGTGGTCAGTTCAAGACCAGCCTGGCCAACATGGTGAAACCCTGTCTATACTAAAAATACAAAAATTAGCCAGGTGTAGTGTCAGGCACCTGTAATCTCAGCTACTCAGGACACTGAGGCAGGAGAATCGCTTGAACCCAAGAGGAGGAGGTTGCAGTGAGCTGAGTTGGCTCCATTGCACTCCAGCCTGGGCGACAGAGGGAGACTGTCTCAAAAATAAATAAATAAATAAAAACCTGGGAAAAGAGAGGGCTCAAGTAATTTACCTTGATTGAATGGTAATGGTCATTAACCATTACCACCCACCCCTGGCCTCCCACTACCCTTCCCAGCTTCTGTTAAACATACCTTTATTTTCTATCTCCATAAGTTAAATTGATTTGATTATTAGCTCCCACAAATAAGTGAAAACATATATTTGTCTTTCTGTTCCTGGTTTATTTTACTTAGCAGAATGAATCCCAGTATCGTTCATGTTGTTGCAAATGACGGGATCTCATTCTTTTTGTGGCTGAATACTGTTCCACTTTGTATAATATTTTCTTTATTCATTCATTTATTGATAGACACTTAAGTTGCTTTCAAACCTTGGTTATTGCGAATAACGCCACAATAAACATGAGAGTGTAAATATCTCTTTGAAATATTGATCTTCTTATTTTGGGGTATATACTTAGGTGTGGGATTTCTAGATTATATGCTAGCTCTATTTTTAGTATTTAAGGAACCTCCAAACTGTTTTTCATTGTGGTAATACTTACATTCCCACCAACAGGTAAATAAGGCAGTGCATACAGGTTTCCCTTTCTTCACATCATCACTAGCATTTGTCTGATGATCAACGATGTTGAACACCTTACTATATGCCTGTTTTCCATTTGTTTGTCTTTCTTTGAGAAATGTCTATGCAAATATTTTGCCAATTTTTAAACCAGATTATTAGGTGCTTTTTCTACAGAGTTGTTTAAGATATTTCTATATTCTGCTTATTAATCCCTTGTTAGATGGGTAGGTGGCAAATATTTTCTTCCATTCTGTGGATTGTCTCTTCACTTTGCTGATTTCTTTCTTTGCTGTGTGGAGGCTTTTAACTTGATCTAATTCTATTTTTCTATTTTTGCTTTGTTTGCCTGTGGTTGTTGGGTATCACTCAAGAAATTTTCACCCAGGTCAACGTCCTGGAGAATTTCCTAAGGTTTTCTTGTAGCAGTTTCAAAGTTTGAGGTCTTGGATTTAAGTATTTAATTCATTTTGATTTGATTTTTGTATATAGTGAGACATAGTTGTCTAGTTTTATTACTCTACATATGAATATCTAGTTTTCCCAGCATCACTTATTGAGAAAACTGTTTATTCTCCAATGTATTTTCATAGAAACTTTGTTAAAAATATGTTCACTGTAGATGTATGTATTCACTTCTGCATTCTTTTTTGCTTCACTGGTTTGTGTATTTCTTTTTATGCCACTACTGTATGAGTCCATTTTCAGGCTGCTAATGAAGACATACCTGAGACTGGGCAATTTACAAAATAAAGAGGTTTAAAAGATTCACAGTTCTACGTGACTGGGTAGGACTCACAATCAGGATGGAAGGAGAAAGTCATGTCTCAACAGCAGACAAGAGAACTTGTAAAGGGAAACTTCCCTTTATAAAACCATGATATCTCGTGAGAACTTATACACTATCACTAGAATAGCATGAGAAAGACCCACTCCCAATGATTCAATTACATCCCACCAGGTCTCTCCAAAACATTTGTAAATTGTGGGAGCTACAATTCATAAAGAGACTTGTTTGGAGATACAGCCAAATCATATCATTCTGCCCATGGCACCTCCCAAATCTCATGTCCTCACATTTCAAAACCAACCATACCTTCCCGACCGTCCCCCAAAGCCTTAACTCATTTTAACATTAACTCAAAAGTTCACAGTCCAAAGTCTCATCTTAGACAAGGCAAGTTTCTTCTGCCTATGAGCCAGTAAAATCAAAAGTAAGTTACTTACTTGATAGATAAAATGGGTGTAGAGGCATTGGATAAATACACTCATTCCAAATGGAAATTTCAATGAGAAATTTGTCAAAACAAAGGTGCTAAAGGCACAATGCGAGTCCAAAATCCAGTGAAGCAGTCAAACCTTAAAGCTTCAAATGATATCCTTTGACTTTATATCTCACATCCAGGTCATGCTGATGCAAGAGGTGGGTTCGCATGGTCTGAGGCAGTTCTACCACTGTGATTCTATAGGATACAGCATCCCTCCCAGCTGCTTTCACAGGCTGGCATTGAGTCTCTGTGGCTTTTCAAAGCACATAGTGCAAGCTGTTGGTGGATCTACCATTCTTAGGTCTGGAGAATGGTGGCCTCTTATCACAATTCCATTCAGCAATGCCCCAGTAGGGACTCTGTGTGGGAGTGTTCATACCAAATTTCCCTTCTGCACTGCCCTAGCAGAGATTCTCCATGAGTACCCTGCCCCTGCAGTAAACTTCTGCCTGAATATTCAGGCATTTCCATACATCCTCCGAAACCTAGGCAGAAGTTTCCAAACTTTAGTTCTTAACTTGTGAACACCCACAAGCTCAACACCATGTGGAAGCTGTTAAGGCTTGAAACTTGCACCCTCTGAATCCATATCCTGAGCTGTACCTTGGTCCCTTTTAGTCATGGCTGGAGCAGCTAGGATGCAGGCCACCAAGGCCCTAGACTGCAAACAGCAGAGTAACACCTGGGTCTGGCCCATAAAACCATGTTTTTCCTCCTAAGCCCTCAGGTCTGTAATGGGAGGGAATGCTACAAAGGTCTCTGACATACATTGGAGATATTTTACCCATTGTCCTTGTGATTAGCATTTGGCTCCTCATTATTTATGCAAATTTCTGAAGCTGACTTGAATTTGTCCTCAGAAAATGAGATTTCCTTTTCTTTCCTTTTTTTTTAATTTTTAAAAAATTTAAAAAATTTATTTATTTTACTTTAGGTGCAAGGAGATTTCCTTTCCTATCACATTGTCAGGCTGCAAATTTTTTCAAACATTTATCCTCTGTTGCTCTTTTAAAACTGAATGCCTTTAACAGAACGCAAGTCACATCTTTAATGCTTTGCTACTTAGAAATTTCTTCTGCCAGGTACCCTAAATCATCTCTCTCAAGTTCAAAGTTTCACAAATCTCTAGGACAGAAACAAAATGCTGCCAATCTCTTTGTTAAAACATAACAAGGGTCACCTTTGCTTCAGTTCCCTACAATTTTCCCATCTCCATCTGAGATCACCTCAGCCTGGATTTCATTGTCCATATCATTATCAGAATTTTGGTCAAAGATACTCAGCAAATATCTAGGGAGTTCCAAACGTTTCCACATATATTTCTTTCTTCTTCTGAGACCTCCAAATTGTTCCAGCCTCTCTGTTACCCAGTTCCAAAGTTGCTTCCACATTTTCAGGTATTTTTTTCAGCAGCACTTCACTCTTGGTATCAGTTTACTGTATTAGTCCCTTTCCACACTGCTGATGAAGACATATCTGAGACTGAGCAATTTACAAAAGAAAGAGGTTTAATGGACTCATTGTTCCACATGGTGGGATAGGCCTCACAACCATGGCAGAAGATGAAAGGCATGTCTCACATTGCAGGAAACAAGAGGAGAGAACTTGTGCAGGGAAACTTCCCTTTATAAAACCATCACATCTCGTGATACATATTCACTATCATGAGAAAAGCAGGGGAAATGTCCACACCCCATGATTCAATTACTCCCCATTGGGTCCCTCCCAAACATGTGGGAATTGTGGGAGTTACAATTCAAGACGAGATTTTGGTGGAGAAACAGCCAAAGCAAATCAAGTACCATGCCAGTATGGTTACTGAAGTGCTGTGCTATGACTGGAAGTAAGATAATGCAATTCCTCAAATTTTGCACTTTTTCCTTAGGATAGCTTTGGCTATTCTGGGTCTTTGTGGTTTGATATAAATTGTAGGGTTGTTTTCTCTATTTTTGTGAAGAATGTCATAAGTATTTTGATAGGTATTGCATTTAATATATAGATTTAATGCTTTGGGTTTTATGGACATTTTAAAATATTGATTCTTCTATCCGTGAACATAAAATATCTTTCCACTTTTTGGTGTCCTCTTCGATTTTTCATCTGTGTTTTATAGTTTTTATTGCAGAGATCTTTCACTTCTTTGGATAAGTTGATTCCCATACATTTTATTTTTGGTAACTATTGTAAATGGGATTGCTTTCTTGATTTCTTTTTCGGATTTTTTAACTGTTGGCATATAAAAATGCTACTGATTTTTGTATGTTGATTTTGTATCTTGCAACTTTACTGAATGTATTCATTTGTTTCAGAGTTTTTCAGTGAAATATTTAGATTTCTCTGAATATAGATTGCATCATCTGCAAACAAAAATAATTGACTTTTTCTTTTTCAATTTGGATGACATGTATTTCTTTCTCTTGTCTAATTTTTCTAGCAAAGACTCCCAGGACTATCTTGAATAACAGTGGTGACAGTGGTCATCCTTGTCATGTTCCACAATTTAGATAAAAGGTTTTCAGTTTTTCTGCACTCAGTGTAATGTTAGCTGTTGATTTATCACATGTGGCTTTTATTATGTTGAGGTATGTTCCTTCTATACTCAGTTTTTCAGAGTTTTTATCAAGAAGGGATATTGAATTTTATGAAATGCTTTCTCAAAATCTATTAAAATAATTACAGGGCTTTTGTCCTTCATTATGTTTACATAATGTATCACATTTATTGATTCACATATGTTGAAATATCCTTGCATTCCTGGAATAAATTCCATTTGGTAATGATGAATGAACTTTTTAATGTATTGTTGAATTTGGTTTGCTAATATTTTGCTGAGGATTTTTGCATTGATATTTATCAAAAATATTGGCTGACCTGTAATTTTGTTTCTTGGATGTGACTTTGCCTGATTTTTGTATCAGGGTAATACAAAAATTTCTGTATTCTTCTATTTTTCAGAATAGTTTGAGTAAGATTGGCATTAATTCTTCAAATGTTTGGTAGAATTCAGCAGTGAAGGTAAAGTCATCAGGTCTCAAGCTGTTCTTTCCTGGTAGAATTTTCATAAAAGCCTCAATTTAGTTACATGTCTTTAGTCAGTTCAGAGTTTAGATTTCTCTATGGTTCAATCTTGGTAAGTTGCATGTGCCTAGAAATTTGTACATTTAGTCTAGATTTTTAGTCTAGAGTTTTCAACTTATTGGGATATATTTGCACAATATAGTCATTAATAATCCTTTGAATTTCTACAGTATCAAATATAATGTCTCCATTTTCATTTCTCATTTTATTTATTTAGATTCTGTATCTTTTTAGTCTGGTTAAAGTTTTGTCAATTTTATTTAAATTTTTAGAAAACCAACATTTTGTTTCATTGACGCTTTGTATTTTTTATTTGTGTTCTAATATTTATTATTTATTTTCTTCTACTAATGTTGGGTTTGGTTTGTGCTTGCTTCCCTAGTTCTTTAAGATGCATCATTACATTGTTTATTTGAAGCTTCTCTTCTTTTTGATTTAGGCACATATTTGTATAAGTTGTCCTCTTCATACTGCTTTTGCTGTATTTCATAGTTTTGGGTATGTTGTGTTTCCATTATCATTTGTTTCAAGAAAATTTTCAAATTTTATTCTTAATTTTTTTCATTGACCCACTGGTCATTCAGAGGCATATTGTTTAATTTCCACATGTTTGTATAGTTTCCAAAATTTCTCATTATTGATATAATCTATTCTTCGGAATCATCCATGTGCTGTGGAAAATAATGTTTATTCTGTAGCCATTTAATGAAATGTTCTGCAAATATCTATCAGGTCAATTTGGTCTAAAGCTTGCATTTGGTTTGATGTTTCTTTGTTGACTTTAATCTGAAATATCTCTCCGATGCAGAAATTAGATTGTTAAACTCTTCAGCTATTACTGTATTAGAGTCTCTCTCTTTAGCTCTAATATTTGCTTCATATATCTGGTTGCTCCAGTGTTGGGTACGTATATATTTAAAATTGTTATGTTCTCTTGCCATTTATTATTAGAAGGTGACTACTTTGTCTCTTCTTATGGTTTTTGTTTTAAAATCTTTTTTCTCTCATGTAACTACTCCTCTTCTATTTTGTTTTCTATTGACATGGAGGATTGTTTTTCATCCCTTTATTTTCAGTCTATGTGTGTCTTTATAGATATAAAGTGTTTTTGTTGACAACAGATCATTGGGTTTTGTTTTTTTTTTTTTAATCCACTCCGCTGCACTTTGTCTTTTGATTTAAAAATTTAGTCCATTTATAGTCAATGTTATTACTGATAAGTAAGAACTTACTCCTTCCTACTATTTTTTTTTTTTTTTTTTTGAGACGGAGTTTCGCTCTTGTTACCCAGGCTGGAGTGCAATGGCGCGATCTCGGCTCACCGCAACCTCCGCCTCCTGGGTTCAAGCAGTTCTCCTGCCTCAGCCTCCCGAGTAGCTGGGACTACAGGCACGTGCCACCATGCCCAGCTAATTTTTGTATTGTTAGTAGAGACGGGGTTTC
>PVKV010016801.1:0-13972 GCA_004027835.1 Alouatta palliata | reverse complement strand
ACCTCCCAAAGTGCTGGGATTACAGGCGTGAGCCACCGCGCCCGGCCTCCTACTATTTTTTTAATTTGATTTCCTGCCTTCTTTTCCTTCTATTTTTTCTTCCTTTCTTTATTGAAAGTAATTCCCTCCAGTAATATGACTTAATTTTTTGCTTTTTATTTTTTATTTTATATATGATGTTACCATGAGGCTTGTAAATATTATTTTGTTTCCTATTATTTTAAGCAGATAATAACATTGTTGGTATAAACAAACCAACATACAAGCAAAAAGAAAACATAAAATTCTACATTTTTATTTTATTTTCCAGCTTTTTAGTTTTTTATATTTTATTTTTTTTATATATTACAATGTATGTTGTATGTTGTAAAAAGTTTTATTTATTATTTCCATTCACTTATCATTTGATCTTTCTACTTGAGTAGTTTAGACCCCACAGTTATGTTGTTATAATATTATTTGTGTTTCTGTACACTTGCTGTTATCTATGAGGTTTGTACGATCAGATAATTTCTTGTTGTTTCTTCATGTTCTTTTTTCTAATTGAATTACTCCCTTTAGTATTTTTTATAATTTATTTTTTTTATTATACTTTACATTCTGGAGTACATGTGCAGAATGTGCAGGTTTGATACATAAGTATACATCTGCCATGGTGGTTGGCTGCACCCATCAACCTGTCATCTATGTTAGATATTTCTCCTAATGCTATCCGTCTCTCAGCCCCCAACCCTCCTACAGGCCCCACTGTGTACTCTTCTTCTCCCTGTGTCCATGTGTTTTCATTGTTCAGCTCCCACTTTTAAGTGAGAACATGCAGTGTTTGGTTTTCTGTACTTATGTTAGTTTGCTGAGAATGATGATTTCCATTTTCATTTATGTTTCTGCAAAGAACAAAAACTCATCCTTTTTATGGCTGCATAGTATTCCACGGTGTATATGTGCCACATCTTCTATATTCCGTCTATCATTGATGGGCATTTGGGTTGGTTCCAAGTCTTTGCTATTGTGAACAGTGCCACATTAAACATATGTGTGCATGTGTTTTAATAGTAGAATGATTTATAAACCTTTGGATATATACCCAGTAATGGTATTGCTGGGTCGAATGATATTTCTAGTAGAATGGGTCTGCTATTGATAAAATCTCTCAGTTTTTGTTTGTCTGGAAAAGTCCTTATTTCTCTTTCATGTTTGAAGGATATTTTTACTGGATATACTCTTTTAGCGAAAGAGGGTTTTTTTTGTTTTTTCTTGCACTTTAAATATATCATGCCATTTTCTCCTAGCCTTTAAAGTTTCCAATGAAAAGTCTGCTATTAGATGTATTGGAGTGCCATTGTATGTTATTGGCTTCTTTTCTTTTGCTGCTTTTAGGATCTTTTCTTTATCCTTGACTTTTGGAAGTTTGATTATTAAATGTGTTGAGGTAGTCTTCTTTGGGTTAAATCTGCATGGTGTTCTATAACCTTCCTGAATTTGCATATTGATTCCTTTCTCCAGGCTGGGAAATTTCTTTAATATTATTACTTGGAATACACTTTGTACCCTTATCTCTTTCTCTATCTCCTTTTTAAGGCCAGTAACTCTTAAATTTGCCTTCATACTGCTATTTTCTAAATTCTAAAGGCACGCTTCATTTTTAATTTTTTTTTCTTTTGTATCCTCTGGCTGTGTATTTTCAAATACTCTTCTTCAAGCTCACTAGCTTTTTCTTCTCCTTCATCCATTGAGCTATTAAAAGACTCTAATGCATTCTTCGGTGTTTCAGCATTTTCACTCCCAGATTTCTGCTTAATTCTTTTTAATTATTTCAATCATTTTATTAAATTTATCTGATAGAATTCTGAATTTCTTCTCTGCCTTATCTTAAATTTCTTTGAGTTTCCTCAACACAGCTATTTTGAATTCTCAAAAAGGTCACATATCTGTGTTGTCAGCAGCTGCCAATTCTAGTCCAGCCCACCTGGAGGGGACTAAATTTACTCACATACCCTTGGACCCTAGCCTTGCCCTGGCCCCTTGCCCTTATTTTCTCACCCTTGCCCCTGCTTCTGCAAGTGAATCATGTTACAAGCTGACACTTCCTTGGCCCCATCTCAATCACAGCTGATGTTCAGAGTCATAGAGAAAGCAGAGTGAAATTACTTTCAGAGTTAAAATGCTATTGAGAAAACAAGATGGGAGAGAGGTGTTAGAGTCCTCATCAATAAAGTAAGGTAATAAAAAGATGTATTATCTCAGTAATCTTCTAATCCAGAATGTCTACACAATAAAGCATTACTGTATAATTTTTAATAACCATGGTGCCTTAATCATTTCTATATTGTAGACCTATTCAGGTTTTGTTAAGAATTGTAAACATAGCTATAATACAAAATTTGGAAAAAAATGCTATTTTCCTTTAATACTCAGTATCTAGTTACAAATCATAAATGCATACCCTAGGGGGGAAAATAAACCTCCAAAATTGTGTTAAGACTAATTATTTGGATGAATTAATTAATTGGGAACATACAGATACCTATTTTATAATGCCTAGAGCCTAGTTAATTATATATGTAATATTCCAACAGAAGACTTAAAAAATAAAAAGAAAAGAAAACAAGATGGGAACTTCTGGTTCTGGAAGGAAAATATCTGTGAGAGCCTGATTTTCTACAGAAGATGAAGCTTTGAGTAACATGTGAAAAAGACAGAGGCAAGTCTGACAGTAAAATGAGTTGCCTGGACAAAAGCAAGAGATATACACATGAGCAAACTGGAACAATAAAAAGAGTTGGATGAAAAATCTGACAAACAGTATGCTAAAAATTATGCAAGGCCTCTATCTTGAAATTCTGCCTCTGCGACCAAAGCTCTAATTGGAAATTGATCCAGATAAGAAAGTGGAGACACCAGCAGCTTAATAGATCCAGACACCTAATTGAGTGAATTGTCTTTGTCTAAAGTGAAAGAGAAATATAAGAAAGCCATGATTTCCAGTGCATAGTTATACAAAAAGAACAATTTGGTCTACCAGATAGATACCCTCAAGCTTGTTATTGAAGAACATAAGGAACAGATGATGGAATTTTATAGAGATAATGAAGAATGTTCAAATAAGTTAGAAAGACAGAAACATATGTATACTACACCGCAGCATATAATGGATAAACTTAAGCCTTTTGACAAAGAGATAAACTTATTGTAAACATGGCTTAGTTATAATCCCCAATGGCACTTGCAGTGGTGATATCAATTGTGAATCAGTGGTTTAAGCCATCACTGTTGTGTCTCAGCAAGCTACTCAGATCTTGGGGTCAGCAGGAAAGGGGCCACATAATGCTACAAAAACTTGCTGGAGAAAAGAAAGAGCTACCATCAGAGCTTAGGAAACTGAAGTTGCAGTAAGAGAAAGAATAGCAGGAGTTCTCCAGGGATGATGGTACAGCAGGTGACCTGGTGGGTCTGCAGAAAGACTCAGACTTGCAGTTCATCAAAATGCAGAGAAATGCCAATAGATAAATTAGTAAGAGTTCAAGGTGAACTTAAAGTAGAAAAGGAAAAAGTACAATGAGAGTTTATAAACAGCACTAGAGAAGCTTAAGGACATGTAGTTGACCCACAGCTACCTGACCAAGTGTCTAGAGAAGGTGGAGGTCAATAGAAAGGCACTTCTGGCCCAGCAATAGGAAAACCACCCTTCAACCCAGGTGATGCTCTTTGAGGTCCTGCCTAGAGGGACTGACTCTTTTTGTCCATTGTCACAAACTTTTTTCAGTACTTTTGAAGTTTGTCATTAAAACAGGAACTTTTTATATTATAATTTATGAGAGGATAAAGCAGGTTTAAGTCTCCATAAATAAACAAGGATTTTTTTTGTAGTTTGATTCTAGATTAAAAACTGATTCATGCTCTTTTTATTTTTTATTTCCACAATTTTAGAATCAAGTTTACTCAACATTTTCCCCCAGCTGCTTCAGTAACTGGGCACTTGGAGGTGTTAACATAAAAAAACACAAGACCTATAAATTTAGAAACAGAGACTTATAAAGGATTGCAGTCTGCAAGGTGACCATCCAGTAAGCTGGAAAGCACAGCCTCTGGCAAAGACCAGAGACAGGCATTTTGAAGAAGGAAGGGTTTAGATGGGAGCTTTTTGCTTAATGGTTTGGCTAAACACACATATTTAACAGGTTACAGGAGGATCTATAAATATTGAAGAAGGTCATCCTAATGTATGTGTATTTAACAAGCATGCATATAACACATGACCTACGCTCACTTTGGAGTAGAGACTTAACATTTAAGTGTACAATTAGGCCCCAAACATCAAACATTCATTTCGGGACACAGAAGCACTCAAGTGTGTCACCTCTGTAAACTGCTCAGAATCAGTCCATTGTCAAAGGTCTTCTTATCTAGAGAAAGTTACTGAAATCAGTCTCTTCTCCAATCAAAGCGGTAGTTATGGCTTGTGGTATTGGGGGGTGGGTGGGAAACACTTAGTCAATATTTGATAGTTGTTAAGCTGTAATTAATATTGCTTAACTCAAGGCCAGTGTTATTTAGCTGCTAGAGGAAAAATAACTGTCCAGAACTTGCAGCAGTTAGAACATAGTTTATTCTTTAAGTGTACGAGTTGCACTACTTAACCCTTGCTTGGCATGGCCTTGGGTCTTGTTTGGCATCTTATTACCACAAAGAGTCTGTTCTGTCAGTCTTATGATCTCTACTCTAACATTAATGAGGGTCAGTTGCATGTCTGAACCACAAAAGGGAGAAAATATAATGAGGCATGTTTAACCTCCCATTTAGTAATGTGATTAAAATTTTAAGATTTCTCTGGGCTCACCCTGGCCAAAAGAGGGTCCATTTTACTGATGGGGGCTTAGGAAATTATCTTTAGTTTACAGAGATAAACTAAAGATAAAACTTTGGTTTACAGAGATAAACTAAAGATAAAACTTTGGTTTACAGAGATAAACTAAAGATAAACTTTGGCATGGGATCTGGAGGGCACTGATTCTATGAGGACACACTAGATACTTGCTGGAGACCTCAGAAAACACAAGTGCCTTCTCTATAGTGCAATTCAGACTTCAGTAATCTCTAGTGGTCAAAAGACATTTACTCTTAATATTGGGTGGCATTTATATTTTACAAGTTCGCAGGTTGGAAATCTGTTTCACTCAAATTTGTGTTTGGAGAAAAACAACTTTGTTGTAAATTATTTAGATTTGTATAAGAAAATGTTACAAAAAACACAAGAATTTTATATAAAACTTGCTTTATTGGATGGGCCAGGGGAATTCCTATGCCTAATACTTTCAAAATGAGAGTAAACTCTTTATTCTTCAATATCAACTGTGCTGTATCTTGTACAGTATTTCATCTGTTGCTTATTTGTGAAATAAAAGCTTGGATAAGCCTGAAGGGAAAGGGAGAGACAGTGTAGGGAGGTGGGAAATCTGCCTGAAGATTCCATTAAACGCATCCCTTTGCAAAACAAACAAACAAACAAAAAATAGAAAGCAGGATCTTAAAGAGGTATCTGTACATTCATGTTCATTGCAGTATTAGCCAAGACATGGAAGCAATCTAAATGTTAATCAAAAGGTGAAAAAAAAAAAAACAAGATGTGATACATATACTCAATGGAACATTATTATTCAGCCATAGCAAATAATGAAATTTTGTTATTTGCAGCAACAAGAATGAAACTAAAGGACATTATGCTAAGTGAAATAAGCCTTTGAGAAATTAAAGAAAAGTAAATGAAAATAGTTTGTTTATGTTTTGGAAGACTTGATACTGTTAAAATGCCAATTTTCCCCAAATTGATCTACTGATTTAATGTATTCACCTTTAAAATTCAAGAAAGTGTTTTCTTTGCAGAAATTGACAATCTGGTTATAAAATTTACATGGAAATGCAAAGGAAACAGAGTAGCCAAAACTATTTTGAAAAAAGAAGAAAAATGATGGAGGGCTTTCACTTTCCAATTAAAAAAAAACTATCAAACTATGATAATCAAGATGGTGTGGTACTTTCATAAGGCTAGACATTACAGATTAATGAAACTGAGTTGAAATTCCAGAAATAAATTCTTTTATTTATAGTTATGGTAAGTTTGAAGATATTGGGGCTGACCAAGGAAAGCAAAACAACAAAACAGTACCATTGCACAACAAACTCTATTGGATGGTGCTTCAGGAGGGTTGTATGAAAGAGTAAATCCTTCACCACAGGACCTATGAAAAGCATCATGAGGTCTCAATTCAGAAGGTAAAGTGGGTGAGGAAATTTCCAGGAGACAGATGAGTTAGAGAGGTAACTTATGCCTTTAAGCAGTGTTGCTCAACTGCAAAGTGAGGAGTCTCTGGGTCAGAAAGCTCCAAGGGCAGCAGTGATTTCAGATCATTTATAGTTACATATTTGGTGTTATTTAAGGCTACAGAAGTCGGGTGCAGTTTTGTGGAGTGAACAGCAGGGGGTAGAAGTGACAATAATGTGCTTTTTTGGCTACATTTGAAACATTTTGGATGTGTAATAATTCATGTAGACAGCCTTTGACCTAACAGCCTGCTGTAAACGAGTAAACAACATGGGGATCAATACAGAGGGACCATTCTTGGCCCACGTTTACAACAGTCAAGTGATTTTTATGATAAGGGTACAAGTGCAGTTCATTAAAGAAAGGATAATCTTTTTAACAAGCTGTTTGGGGCATAGGGATATCCATATATGCAGAAAGCTAAGCCAAGGCTCTTAACTCTCACAATACGCAAAAATTAACTCAAAATACAGTATAGACCTAATATAAGTATTCTTTTATTTTTATTTTTATTTTTTTGAGACAGGATCTTGCTCAGTTGCCCAGGTTGGAATGCAGTGGCACAGTCATAGCTCACTAAAGCCTCAAACACCTGGGCTCAAGTGATCCCTCTGCCTTGGTGGGGGGCAGGGGATCTTCCAAGTAGCTGAGAATACAGTCACACACCACCACACATGCGTAATTTTTTTTAAATTAGTTTTAGTAGTGATGAGGCCTTGCTATATTGCCCAGGCTCCTAAACAAAGGATTGAAAACTCTAATACTTTTATCTATAGGATAAAATATTTAATGTCTTGGTTAGGCAGATATTTCTTAGTTATGACATGAAAACACAGTCCATAGAGAAAAATAATAAATTGGATCTCATCAAAATTCAAAACTTTAGCACTTTAAAAACACCTTCTCATTAGGCATAAGAAGACATGCCACATCATGGTGGAAAATATTGTAAAACGTGTATCTGAAAAAAACTTATGTCCAGTATATGAATAGAACTCTTACACCTTAATAATAAAGGCAAACCAATTAAAAACAGGCAAGAAATTTAAAGACATTATACTAAAATATATTTGAATGGCTAATACAAATATGAAAATATGGTTCTAAGGGAAATACAAATTAAACCACAATGGAATAGCATTTCATACTTAATAGAATGCATAAAATTAAAAAAGACTTGCACACAAATGTTTATTCCAATGGAAATAATAATAGTCAAAGTTAGAAATAGTAGATACATCAACTGGTAAAAAAATAAACATACTGTGGAAAACCCATACACTTCAATACTATCCAACATAAAAGGAATAAACTATGGATACATGCTACAGCAAAGATAAATCTCAAAACCTTTATTTTTGATGGACAAAGTCAGACACACAAAATACCATGTTGTGTAATTTTATTTATAAGAAATATCCACAAGGCCAATATTCAACATTCTTTAAAAAAAGAATTTTCAGCCCAGAATTTCATATCCAGCCAAACTAAGCTTCATCAGTGAAGGAGAAATAAAATTCTTTATAGACAACCAAATTCTGAGAGATTTTGTCACCACCAGGCCTGCCTTACAAGAGTTTCTGAAGGAAGCACTAAACATGGAAAAGAACAACTGGTACCAGCCACTGAAAGAACATACCCAATTACAAAGACCATCAACACTATGGAAAAACTGCATCAACTAACAGGCAAAATAATCAGCTAACATCATAATGACAGGATCAAATTTACACGTAACAATATTAACCGTAAATGTAAATAATCAAAATGCCCCAATTAAAAGACACAGACTGGCAAATTGGTTAGAGTCAAGACTCATTGATGTGCTGTATTCAGGAGACCCATCTCATGTGCAAAGACACACACAGGCTTAAAATAAAAAGATAGAGGAATATTTACAAAGCAAATGGAAAGCAAAAAAAAAAGCAGGCATTCAAATCCTACTTTCTGACAAGACAGACTTTAAACAAACAAAGTTCAAAAGAGACAAAGAGGGGTATTACATAATGGTAAAGTGATCAATGCAACAAGAAAAGCTAACTATTCTAAATATATATTCACCCAATACAGGAGCACCCAGATTTATAAAGCAAGTTCTTAGAGACCTACAAAGAGACTTAGGCTCCCACACAGTAGTAGTGGGAGACTTGAACACCCCACTGTCAATATTAGACAGATCAATGAGATAGAAAATTAACAAAGATATGCGGACTTGAACTCAGCTCTGGACCAAGCGGACCTAATAGACATCTACAGGATTCTCCACCCCAAATCGACAGAATATACATTCTTCTCAGCACCACATTGCAATTATGCTAAAATTGACCACACAATTAGAAGTAAAACACTCCTCACCAAATGCAAAAGAAGGGAAATCATAAAAGTCTCTCAGACCACAGTGCAATCATATTAGAACTCAGGATTAAGAAACTCACTCAAAACCACACAGCTACATGGAAACTGAACAACCTCCTCCTGAATGACTACTGGATAAACAACAAAATGAAGGTAGAAATAAAGATGTTCTTTGAAACCAAGGAGAACCAAGACACAACGTACCAGAATCTCTGGGACACTTTTAATGCAGCATGTAGAGGGAAATTTATAGCACTAAATGCCTGTGAGAGAAAGCAGGAAAGTTCTAAAATCGACACCCTAATTGTGACCTAAGGTCACAATTAAAAGAACTAGAGAAGCAAGAGCAAGCAAATTCAAAGGCCAGCATAAGACAAGAAATAACTAAGATCAGAGCAGAACTGAAGAAGATAGAGACACAAAAATCCCTTAAAAAAAAATCAATGAATCCAGGAGCTGGTTTTTTGAAAAGATCAACAAAATAGATAGACCACTATCTAGACTAATAGAAAAGAAAGAAGAATCAACCAGATGCAATAAAAAATGATAAAGGGGATATCACCACCAATCCCACAGAAATATAAACTACCATCAGAAAATAATATAAACACTTCTGTGCAAATAAAACAGAAAATCTAGAAGAAAAGGATAAATTCCTGGATGCTTATACCCTCCCAAGACTAAATCAGGAAGAAGTCTAATCCTTGAATAGACCAATAACAAGGTCTGAAATTGAGGCAGCAGTTAATAGCCTATCAACAAAAGAAAGTCCATGACCAGATGATTTCACAGCTGAATTCTACCAGATGTACAAAGAGGAGCTGATACTAATCCTTCTGAAACTATTCCAAACAACAGAAAAAGAGGGATTCCTCCCTAACTCATTTTATGAGACCAACATCATCGATACCAAAACCTGGCAGAGACACTACAAAAATAAAAAAAAAAAATTTAGGCCCATGACCCTGATGAACATCGATGTGAAAATCCTCAATAAAATACTGGCAAACCAAATCCAGCAGCACATCACAAAGCTTATTTACCATGATCAAGTCAGCTTCATCCCTGGGATGCAAGGCTGGTTCAACATACACAAATCAATAAAAGTAATCCATCACATAAACAGAACCAAAGACAAAAACCACATGATTATCTCAATAGATGCAGAAAAGGCTTTTGACAAAATTCAGCAGCCTTCATGCTAAAAACTCTCAATAAACTCCATATTGATGGAACATATATCAAAATAATAAGAGTTATTTATGAAAAACCCAAAACCAATATCATACTGAATGGGCAAAAACTGCTCGCATTCCCTTTGAAGACTGGCACAAGACAAGAATGCCCTCTCTTGAGGCTGGGCGTGGTGGCTCACGCTTGTAATCCAAGCACTTTGGAGGCCAAGGCAGGCGGATCACCTGAGGTCAGGAGTTCAAGACCAGCCTGACCAACATGGTGAAACCCCGTCTTTAAAAAAATAAAATAAATAAATGCCCTTTTTCACCACTCCTATTCAACATTGTGTTGGAAGTTCTGGCCAGGACAATCAGGCAAGAGAAAGAAATAAAAGGTATTCAATCAGTAAAGAGAAAGTCAATTTGTCTCTATTTGCAGATGACATGATTGTATATTTAGAAGACCCCATCATCTCAGCCAAAAATCTCTTTAAGCTGATAAGCAATTTTAGCAAAGTTGCACAACATAAAATCAATGTGCAAAAATCACAAGCATTCCTATACACCAATAACAGACAGAGAGCCAAATCATGAGTCAATTCCCTTTCACAATTGTTACAAAGAGAATAAAATACCTAGAAATACAACTTACAAGGGATGTGAAGGACCTCTTCAAGGAGAATGACAAAACACTCCTCAAGGAAATAGGAAAGGACACAAACAAATGGAAAAAAGTTCCATGCTAATGGATAGGAAGAATCAATATTGTGAAAATGGCCATACTGCCCAAAGTCATTTATAGATTCAATGCTATCCCCATCAAGCTACCATTGACTTTCTTCACATAATTGGAAAAAACTACTTTAAATTTCATATGGTACCAAAAAAGAGCACACATAGCCAAGACAATCATAAGCAAAAACAACAAAGCTGGAGGTATGATGCTACCTGACTTCAAACTATACTACAAGGCTACAGTAATCAAAACATCATGGTATTGGTAATAAAAGAAATATATAGACCAATAGAACAGAACAGAGGCTTCAGAAATAACACCACACATCTACAACCATCTGATCTTTGAAAAACCTCACAAAAACAAGCAATAGGGAAAGGATTTCCTATTTAATAAATGTTGTTGGGAAAACTGGCTAGCCATATGTGGAAAGATGAAACTGGATCCCTTCCTTACACCTTATACAAAAATTAAGTTAAGCAATATCATTTAGGACATAGGCATGGACAAAGACTTCGTGACTAAAACACCAAAAGCAATGGCAACAAAAGCCATAATAGATAAATGGGATCTAATTAAACTAAAGAGCTTCTGCATAGCAAAGGAAACTATCATCAGAGTGAACAGGCAATCTACAGAATGAGAGAATATTTTTTCTATCTCTTTATCTGACAAAGGGCTAATATCCAGAATCTACAAAGAACTAAAACAAATTTACATGAAAAAAATAACCCCATAAAAATGGGTGAAGAATATGAACAGACACTTCTCAAAAAGAGACATTCATGCAGCCAACAACATATGAAAAAAAGCTCATCATCACTAGCCATTAGAGAAATGCAAATCAAAACCACAATGAGATACCATCTTCTGCCAGTTAGAATGGTGATCAGAAAAAGTCAGGAGACAACAGATGCCGGAGAGGATGTGGAGAAACAGGAATGCTTTTACACTGTTGGTGGGAGTGCAAATTAGTTCAACCATTGTGAAAGGCAGTGTGGCAATTCCTCAAAAATCTAGAACTAGAAATACCATTTGACCCAGCAATCCCATTACTGGGTATATACCCAAGGGATTATAAATCATTTTACTATAAAGACACATGCACATGTATGTTTATTGCAGCACTATTCACAATAGCAAAGACTTGGAACCAACCCAAATGCCTATCAATAATAGACTGAATAAAGAAAATGTGACTCATGCACACCATGGAATACTATGCAGTCATAAAAAAAGATGAGTACATGTCTTTTGCAGCTACATAGATAAAGTTTGAAGCCATCATTCTCAGCAAACTAACACAAAAACAGAAAACCAAACACTGCATGTTCTCACTCATAAGTGGGAGTTGAACAATGAGAACACATGGACACAGGGAGGGAGACATCGCACACTGGGGCCTGTTGGGGGATTGGAGGCTAGGGGAGGAATAGCATTAGGAGAAATACCTAATGTAGATGACAGGGTGATGGATGCAGCAAACCACCATGGCACATATATACCTACGTAACAAATTTGCATGTTCTGCACATGTACCCCAGAACTTAAAGTAAATTAATAAAAAATAAAAAAAGAAATACCCACAAAGACAAAGCTATAAGAGAAAAAGTGGATTAGTGGTACCTATAGGAGGAGTAAGAAGTGTAAGAAGTGTTGGGAACCAGCCCCAACCCCAAGCCTAGTCCTGGTGGTGATGAGGGATTGAGAAAAGGAAATAAAGACAGAGACACAAGAGTAGAAATTACAGCATGGGTCCAGGGGACCCAGGGGACCAATGCAAGCCTGGTAAATATGTTGGCCTGGAGCTCTGGGCTCCAAACACTTTTATTATGTCCATAATCTCATTGATCTTATGGGTGTGGAAGCGGGGGGTAAAGGAGTAGGTAAGATTGCCTATCAGAGAGCACTTGAGATCCTTCTAAGACATGCTAAACTAGTACTCTGAGTTTATCACTGATTGTTATCAGGGTGCAGCTGCATCAGAAGTATACCAGATGAGGAGCCTTGGGGGTCTGACCACATCCAATGCATCAAGGGGCTTTTATCTCCCAAGCATTGAGGACATAGAGCAATTAAAATCACTCCCTATTCTGAGAACCTAGGCAGAGTCTGAGGTGTTCCATGTTCTCTGCCCTGCAAGGGTTTTCTCCTCCTTGCTAGCTCCCATCTGCAAAGATCCTCCCGGATCTCGTGAGCAGAGATTGCCTCCCTTCTCAGAGATCTTTGCATAAGCCCTCTTTACGAGGCCCTCATGCAGTTTCCATGTTGAGAAGGCATTCGTGGGACCAGAGTAGTACTGTCTGCTCTGCAACCACCCCAAGGTGTCCCGGGTGTTACTGCACTCTCAGATGGTCTTTACCTTAGGCCTCCTGTTGCCACTTCTTCAGTGTACTCTGAGCCAAGCAAGCTTATAATTATTTAGCTAAAATTAACATAGGTCTCCCCCAGGCCATCTTGATCCACGACAAGTAATTAACAGTAATTGTTCATGAAAGGTGATACTGAGATGATGAATGTGTTCTAAAACTGATTCATGGTGGTAATTGTACAACTTATAAATTTAATTTAGTCTCGGTTTTAGTTATTTGTGCTCTGATCTTTATTATTTTTTCTCCTACAAATTTTGGGTTTGGTTTGTCCTTGCTTTTCGAGTTATTTAAGATACATTATTAGGTTGTCTCCTAGTATTGCTTTTATTGTATTTTATAGGTTTTGGTGTGTTGCATTTCATTGTCATTTGTTTCAAGAAATTTTAAAAATTTCTTCTTAATTTCTTCATTGATCCATTGGTCATTCAGGAGCATGTCGCTTAATTTCCATGTATTGGTATAGTTTCCAAAGTTTCAGTTGTTATTGATTTCTAGCTTTATTTCCTTGTGTTCAGAAAAAAAAATACTTGATATGATTTTATTTATTTATTTTTTAATTTAATGAGACTGGTTTTGTGGCCTAATATATGCTACATCCTGAAGGTCGTTTCATGTGTTGTTAAAAAGAATGTGAATTCTGCAACTATTGGATGTAATATTCTGTAAATATCTACTACCTTCATTTGGTATATAGTGCAGATTAAGTCCAATGTTTGTTGATTATCTATCTGGATGCATTATTGAAACTGAAATGTTGAAGTGCCCTACTATTATCATGTTGCAATATATCTCTCCCTTTAGATCTATTGACATTTGATTTTTTTTTAATATATATACTTTTTATTGCATTTTAGGTTTGGGGGTACATGTGAAGAACATGCAAGATTGTTACATAGGTACACACATGGCAGTGTGATTTGCTGCCTTCCTCCCCATCACCTGTATCTGTTATTTCTCCCCATGCTATCCCTCCCCAACTCCCCACCCCCTGCTGTCCCTCCCCTTTTTCCCCCCG
>PVKV010016800.1:21180-49757 GCA_004027835.1 Alouatta palliata | reverse complement strand
GGGAGTGTTGAGGGTGTGTATTTGGGGAGTGTTGAGGGTGTGTATTTGGGGATGTTGAGGGTATTTGGGGAGTGTTGAGGGCGATCAGAGACATCCCCTTGGCCCCCAGGGGAGGCCCCAGAAGCAGGGTGAGGTGTGAGGCTCTGGGGAGGGGGCAGCGTTCTGCGGGAGCTCTCTGATGCCTCGTTGCCATCTTAACTCATGGTAGGACACGCAGGTGTGCAAAAAGCTTGTCAGGGCTGAGCAGACTCGGGCAAGCAGCTACAGTGATAGAGGTGGAGTGAGAGGGGATTGAGGTTCCCCCTTGGAGGCCATAAGGGACACAACTATGCCCGATTCAACCTCACTGCCAGGATGAAACCCCTTGTTTGAAAAGGGCTGCCGAGCCCTGAGGCTGCAGGACACAGCCCCTCACCATCAGGTCCACGACAAGGCGAGCCTGCCTGCTGCCGGGTGCCTGGGTTCCAATCCTGGCCCTGCCCCATGTCAGCTGTGTGGCCTCGGGCAAGTTTCTTAACCTCTCTGTGCTCCGGTTTCCTTGGCTGTAAGACAGGGGCTGTAGTCATGCTTTCTCACAGTGTGGTGAGGGGATTTGGTGAGATTCTGTTTGTGGAATACTAACATCCATTTCGAGCACACAGTGACTACACAATGAATACATGTGGAGGTGGTTCTCACCCTGATCACGCCCAGATGTGGAGTCTGAATGCCCCAGAGTTCAGCCTCCCCTCCCAGGCAGCATGGTGGGCCTGTGTCCCCCACGAAACACCCTCTCCTTCCCTTCTCCAGCAGCCCCTGGGCGAGGAGCCTGCCTTCTCCAGGTTTGTCTCTGTCCACTGGTCCCAGGGACTCCCAGCCTGGAGTGGACTGGTTAGAAGGAAATGATCTCCTCACATTTTTGGTCCCACCTGGAGAGGAGAGAGAAAGGCCGCTCTCTGTTCCTGAAGCTGTCTTCCCAGTCATGAGGTGCCAGCGAGGAGGAGGTGTGGGTGGACAGGGAAGGCAAGGGTGGCAGGGGCTGGCCAGGCACCCGCAGGACCCTCTCTCTGTGAATTCTGGGGAGACTGGAGCTGCCGAAATGAAGAAAGCCTGGCCTCAGGTGGGAACCCCACCCCAACACACACACAGCCGAGTGTTCAGCTGAATTGCTTTTCAAAATATTGTAAGAGAAGTCGTATTCCACCGTGAGCAAATTGACTCAGTTAGATTACCGGGGCCTCCCCGGCCCAGCCCACTTTATGTCTGCTCAGCTCTCAGGAGCAGGAGCTGCTGTCTGCAGCCAGGGCTGCACGGGGGCCGGAAGAGGAGGGGTGCAGATTCCAGGTCCAGTGACCACGATGAGGACAGTGTTTTCAGCAGGTGGGGAGGCTCGCAGGGGGATGGGGGACTTTTCTTTCACCTGTTCTTCTTCTTTTCTGTCACCTGCTCTGCTTCTTTTCTGTCCCTCCACTGTGGAGACCTTGTGAGCACGAGGACAATCTGGCTTCTCAGAGGTCCATTCCATCTTCCTGGGTCCCCGAGGTGGGGGAGCTTTGGGAGCCCCATCCTCTTCTTCCTTGCCCAGTGCCACCCCAGCCTGGGGCCCGGCACCTGCCCCCACCAGCACCTCCTGAGGAATGAGGCTCCCTGCTCCCGCCCACCTGCTTGCTGGTGGAGTTTGGGGGAGTTCTGTGTTGTTATTAAAGAAACTGCAGCAGGCAAAACATCCCAGCTAAAAACACAAAATATCGCTCCTTCTAGAGACTCCTTTTCCTAATTAGGCTGCTCTGGGGCGCGGCTCTGGATTCCCACCACCCGGTTGGTCCTGCACACGTGTACACAGAGAGGTACACACACTACACAGACATATGGAGATGCAGACGTGGACCACAGATACACACAGACACAATTCCACGGAGACACGCACAAAGCCCTGCATGGACACACACAAACACACGCATTCACACACAGATGCGCACACCCACCTGTAAACAGAAACACATGCACACGCACAGACACACACACACCATGCTCAATGACATCACTCCAAGTTGGTGACATCCTCACGATGGACTCATCGTGCCTATGCTGCAGGTGGGACTGCCAAGGACCTCCCCTCTGGTAGGTGCAGTGGGAGCAGGAAGCTGGAACCGCATCATGTCCGTGGGGGAGGGGCAGAGCTTCTGAGAGCCAGCATCATAACTGGGGGCCCCACTTGGGGTCTTCTGTTTGCCCCTCTGCTCTGCATCCCTTTGGAAACCGCAGAAGCCCACTCCTTCCGAGGCATGCAGTCCCTGGTGACCCGAGGTCGCTGCCCTGTGGGAGGACAGCCTAGGGCCATGCTTTGGAGATGTGTGGGAATTTGGCTGCCTGCTGGGTTCGGTCACCTGAGAATCCCTAACACTCCGGAGTGGGGAGCGGGGCACATCTCTGAAGGCCCGGGGCCCATACAAATGCTTTCCTTTCTTTTAAAAACAGAATAAACAAACATTTAGGTTGGTGAAAATGTCTTAATACAGGATATGAATACATTCATTTTATACCAATGTAATCACAGATTATAACTTAGTATTTATGGAGAAGATGATTATGAAGGCACAAGTACCCAGGCCCTGAAACTCCCAATGCAGCCCCTGAGGGCACATCCATCTCGTAGGGGACGCATCAGGGGCCCCAGTGGGTCTCCGCCCAGCCCAGAGTCCTGGAGAGCACCATGCGTCCCTGAGGGGGCCCAGCCCCCATCACACCCAAGACACAAAGATCTGAGTCTCTCTCACTGGTCCTAGAAGACGACAGTGGGTCCAGGAGGGGCTCAGAGAAGGGACAGAGCGGCTGACTCCCCTTCTGGAGCCTGGAATAGGGTCATGCGGGGGGATTCTACCTTAGTAACATGTGAGTCAGACACAGGGATGCCCAGTCCATAATTTCTATCCCAAGACCAGGTAGAGAATGTATTTAAACAACACGATGGACAGCATTAAAAAATACCAGGTTTGCCCGGGTGTCAGACTCGCTGGGACATAACTCATGGCCACCCTTTTAGGACCATGTTCACAGCCTCCAGGAAGGCAAGGACAGGATTCGGATGGGTGGGCTAAGCCCTGGACAGAGCCTCCCAGGGGCTGGGGCTGTATGGGGGTGCCAGGGAAAGAAAGCTCCTCTCGCTTTCCTGCTCTGCACCCTTCCCTGTCCCCCAGCCCCACTGGGGAGCCAGGCTGTGACCCATGTTAATGCATCTTTTTCACATAATTACCCCAAGTTTCTCCAACAGGGGCCTAATGGATAACATTTGCTAATCACCTTGAATTGATCTCAGCCTCGGCCCCATAACCCCTTCCCCAGTGAAAGGCTGGTGGGAACGTGGATGCTGCCCTCCACAGCTGCACAGCGGGTGCAGGGGTGAGGAGTCCGGTCACTGGCATTGCTATTTGCCTCTACTCCAGCCCCAGGACCCAGAGGCCCCCGTCCAGGCTGCACAAGCTTCAGAAAGCGGTTAGGAGCCTGGGTTCCATGTCCGAGCCCTGGCTCTGGCTGGCTGTGCCTCCTGGGCGGGGGATTCTCACCTGTAGAAGTTGTCATGGGGGACGTCCATCCCAAGCCTGATGGACACGTCCCATCACCTCTACCACTCCCGGCCCCATCTTGGCACAGGAGGATAAGAGTCCCACGGCCTGCTTATCTGTGGCTGCTCAGTTCCCCACAAATAAGGCTTGTCTGTTTCACTCCCAGGGCTTAGAATGGGCCTGCACATCTCGGGGTCACAGCCAGAATTCCCATCTCCTTGCCTGCCCTGGGGACTCAGGTCTTGTGAACGACTTGCTTCCAAGAGCTGACAAAATCTTCCTGTGAACGGAAAAGTCCAAGAAGGGGCATGCAGCCTGTTCTAATTCTACCCCTTTTTCGTTTGATGGGCCTCCCTCATTTACCTAAGGGAGCCACCTGTGTCTCCTCCATCTTCACGCCTTTCTCAAGGTCCTAGGTTTTCTACATTAAGCCAGGAAGACTGTTTTGGCCAAACTCCACTATCATTTTCACCAGAGAGAATCACACCCAGGCCTTGGATGAATGAAGGCCGGTGAGCAGGGGCCTCGGAGCCTCTGCCTTTCAGGGGTGGGGGTTCAGGGGGGGATGCTGGCCCCACGGCTGTGCCGCACTTGTGGTAAGGGCCACGTAGCTCACCCCCTCAGATCCCAGATGAACTTGCCTGCTCCCCTAAGACAGCTTCCCTCACACTCAATTTCCCGTCCAGGGTGTTTCATGCGGCTCTCCAGCCACCACGAGTCTGTGCATATGTCCTGGAGCTCCTCCGGCTGTGGCCTCCCCCGCAACCCCTGGGGTACAGCTTCTCCCTCCCTGTCCCCGTGTCCCCAGCTCCACCGTTCTGTTTCCTTCCCGAATTCTTCCCCTGGCTCCCTGTTTGCGTGTTATTCCCCTCCCTCTACCCCACTGCAGACCCGTCCTCTCCTCGTCTGACCCCATGGCTGTCATCTCCGTCTTTCCTCCAACCCTCAGCATGGCTAACCCTCCCCATCTAAGTCCCACAGAACAAGTCTCCGCCCCCCCCCCGCAACCCCTCCCCCAGGCTGCCAAGCCCATCTCCAGCACAAGGGGCAGATCTTACAGCAGAAGGGTTTAATTGCATGTCAAAATTAAATCTCTTCTGATGAAGAACAATTCAACTACAGCTCTGCCTAATCAAATTAACAAAGTCTTTTTTGATTTTCAATTATCTTCTTCATGGGAACACTTTATCCGAGGCTCTCGTGATGGTGGCCGACAGGCTATGCATTCACAATGAGGGGCCCCGGCCTGGACCTGCTGACCGTGGCCCCGGCCGTCAGTGCCCCTGGCCTGGGGGAGGACTGCACGCCCCCCCCCGGGGGCCGCCCAGAGCCTCCTTGGCCTCCTGGAAGCCTTTCCTAGGTGCTGAGCCACAGAGCAGGGACGGTTGGCTGCTGCATTCGTCCGTCCTTTGGAAACAGGAGAAAAATGGGTGAGGAGCAGCCACCCGGGGAAGGGGCTGGAAATCGTGGAGCACCAGCTTTGCCCCAGGTACTGAGCTGGGCATTTTGGATGCATTTGGTGAGCAATGGATCCCCAGTGTGTCTCAACAGAACTAGGAGCCTGGGTTCTGCCTGCATGCTCTGGCGCCCTGGAGCCTGATGGACACGTTCCACCACATCTGCCACTCCCAGCCCCATCCCGGCACAGCAGGACAACTATCTGTCCCACAGCCTGCGTCAGGGTGGGCCAGCCACGTGCCTGCTCACCTGTGGCTGCTCAGCTCCACACAAATAAGGGTTTGTGTGTTTCACTTCCGGGGCTTAGAATGGACCTACATACTGTGGCATCACAGAATTCCCATCCCCTTGCCCGCCCTGAGGACTAGGGTCTCGGAATGACCTCCTACTTCCAAGAGCTGACAAAATCTTCCTGTGAACGGAAGCCCTGGGGCAGAATGGCAGAGCTGGGGACAAGTGTGCCAGTCTCCACCACACTT
This sequence comes from Alouatta palliata, assembly GCA_004027835.1. Taxonomy (NCBI): domain Eukaryota; kingdom Metazoa; phylum Chordata; class Mammalia; order Primates; family Atelidae; genus Alouatta; species Alouatta palliata. The sequence continues at coordinate 44,278 of PVKV010016800.1, read as the reverse complement.
TCTAAACACCTCGATGAGCACTTCTGCATTTGGGTGTCGTTCTGCGAGGCCCCCCTAAGTGTCAGCAGACGCCGCTGCCCCAAGACCAGCTCTGTCCAGTGGAAACGCAAGGGAACCACACACATAATATTCTATTTCCTAGTAGTCACATTAAAAAGGTAAAAAGAAATGGGTGAGATTCTTGTTAATAATTTTTTTTTTCACTGAACCCAGTATATTCTAAACATGTAGACATGTGAACGGTGTAAAAGCCACGCATGAGGCAGTGCAGGTGGTTTCCTCTGTGCGGACTCTCTGACGGCCAGCACGTGTGGCCCCATCACGGCACCTCTGGCTGCACTGTGAGCGCTCGGGAGCTCCTGGGGCTCGGGGCTGCCATGTCAGACCGCACATCCTGGGCCACAGATGCGTTAGGGCTGGTCAGGCAGGGCATCTTTGGTGCCCACACTCCCCTCACCCCACACAGATGCGTTAGGGCTGGTCAGGCAGGGCGTCTTTGGTGCCCACACTCCCCTCACTCCACACAGATGCATTAGGGCTGGTCAGGCAGGGCGTCTTTGGTGCCCACACTCCCCTCACCCCACACAGATGCGTTAGGGCTGGTCAGGCAGGGCGTCTTTGGTGCCCACAGTCCCCTCACCCCACACATGGGCCTGGCAGCCGGTTGTGTGGAACAGACACTTGGTGCGTGAAGAAACCGACCACCCTGTACAACTTTAGTGTGTTGAGGTGGGGCGGGGACTCTCCAGCTAGGGGAATGCCCTCTTTCCCATTTTCTGAACTTTGGGGGCCCCTCAGCAGCCAGAAGTCTCCCAGGCGGGCCTCATCGCCTTCCTTTCCCATCTCCAAATGCTTCGGCTCCCTCCCTGGACTCGGGAGCCCCAGGAGCAGGCAATTTGGAAATGCAGATGGAAAGGAACTGGCCTCTCAGCAGTGCACCAAGGAAATAAAACCCAAACCTGGAGTCACCATCATCACGCGACATATTTGACAAAACTTGTCGGAGGACAGCTCAGTTCCCCACGCACCCGTCACCCTCCCAGCAGCAGCAACCAGCAGAGCCTCCCGAGGCATTGCAGACTCCAGGTCCAGAAAGACCAAACTCACACACAGCGGGACCCACAGGATGTGAGACCCTGCTGGGCTTCAGACCTCGCCCTGGGCTGGCCTAGCCATACTCAGCCACCCAGACTCAGTTTCCTTGGGGGTCTTGTGCCGCCACTCAACGGGAGAAGATGGTCCCATTCACTGAAGCAAGCTTTGGGCACAGACGCTCAGATGTCAGCTGTTGATGTAAACCAGTTGTCCAGTTGTCAGGACAGCAGCGCCATCTGCCCAGGCTTCCACTGCATCCCTGGGGGGACGGGGGGCTCTAGACCACTCAAGGTTGGGGGCTGGGCCTTCCCTGCTCGTGTCCCGCCAACCATGTCACCAAACAACCTGCATCTTGTCACAGTGGCACAAAAGCTTCCGTTCCCAAGAGCAGCACAGGTGGGCAGTGTGTGGTTACTGCTCAGGTGGTTCTTGAGCACACCTGTACCCACGTCCTCCAGGGCAGGAGCCACAAAGGCTGACAGGGGCAGCAGGGCTCCTGAGAACTGGTTCCACATGTGCTGGCTGGGGAAGACAGCCGGTACGGTCACAGGCTACCCTTTCTCCGAACAAAACACCTTCTCAGATCGGCCAAAAGCAAGCTCAGGCGTGTGGTTCAGTGCCCGCAACCTCGAAAAGATTCCGAATGCCATTCACCCCATGCGGTCCTGGGCAGCCCCCTCCTTGCCCGTCTCCTCCCAGGCTCCTACCAGCCTGACGCCAAGGGAACAGGGCTCCTGCCACCCTGGCATCCATGATTTGGGCCCTTGCTGGTGGACGCTATCGGGGAGCCAGGGTGGGGCATTTCCAGAACATTTCTGACCTATTAATGAGGTTTAGGGTGGGGAGGCCAGGGTGACTAACTTGAATGGCTGGTTTAAATTTTCTTTATGATGGGCTTTAGCTGTTAGGACCACATATTCTGGGGCTGTGTGGGCACATTTCCAATTCAATCAATCAATCTCACACACACACACATACACACACACACATACACACACACACACACACACACACAGAATCAACACCACAAGCTTTACCAGAGCCCTGGGGTCCAGTACCTGATTACTGTCCTCTTGACACCACGGCACAGAAGACGATGGGAAATGGGGTGTATGTACAGGCCAGGGACAACACGACGTCACACAGCCTGCCTGGGGCTCCAGACACCCCCTCCTCCTTCACCCCGGTTGTCCAGCCTCTCCCCAGGACAGCTGTTGTCTAGGTGTAACACGGCTGGCCACGTGGCCACTGCCTCCCCAGGCTGTCCGAGGAGACACAAAGGCCCCCTCCACCACCCTGGGCCACGGCAGTGCACCAGTAAGAGTAGTTAACTGTATTTACCCTTCAGCACACAGACTTGTTTGATCAAAGATTTAGTCACTTTTTCTCCCCTTCCAGCACAAAATATTGGGCTTTCTTGACAGAGAATGAATTGCTGCTGATTGAATTTCATTGCTGAAGGAGCACTCTTCCCTGGAGGAGTCCCCATGATGGCTGGCTCCTGACCCAATGTGTGGAAAGTGCTCCTTGCAGTGTCAGAGCCTGGGGCGGCCTGGGGGTTCCTGGGGACCTTCTGTGGGTGCTCCATCAGGAAAGCACTAGAACTTGTGGTAAGAATCAGACCAATGCCCAGAGCCTTGGTGGGTGAGGGTCGGGGGACCCCCTGGCTGACTGCAGGGCTCGGGAGGCTCAGTCTCCCCTGCCCTCCATCACCTCCTGTTACAGATGGGGATTCCATCACCTCCCATGACAGAAGGAGGCTCCATCACCCTCCATTGCAGACAGGAGCTCCATCACCTCCCACAACAGATGGGGGCTCCATCACCTCCCATGACAGGAGGCTCCATCACTTTCCATGACAGAAGGAAGCTCTATCACCTCCCATTATAGATGAAGGCTCCATTATTTCCGATTACAGATGAGGGTGCCATCGCCTCCTGTAGCAGGTGGGGGCTCTATCACCACTTTACACATGGGGAAATTTGATAAAAGCCAGAAAGTTACTAGTCCAAAGTCAACAGCTAGAGAGTGGCAGGGCTGGAATCTAAGCCAGGGTCCAAAGTCAGAGCCCTCGTGCTGTCACTGTGATGTCAGTGAGTGACAGAGGAAGAAGCCTCTGATGTTCTGTTCCCATCAGGTCCTACAGAGCCAGATGCCTTCCCCAGGGTCAGTGTAAGCTCCTGGCCAACACCCACGGGCACCTTCCCCTCCCCACACCCTGGCCCTGATGCTCCCTGCATCCCTTGGGGTCCAGCCCCTCCAGGCTGCCCGACCCCACCCCCCCCACTCTGAGCAGGACTGGCCCACCGAGAAGGCTAAGTTTTCGTGTCTCTACCCACTCCGCCTAGTGGCAGAGGGCTGTCCCCAGCACCCATGTCCATGTGCGACGTGGCAGGACCCCGTGTTTTGACATTGCTGTCTACTTGGGAAGACAGGTCTACTTATGAGGGAGAAAAACGGAACTCCCAATTGGAAAGTAGATGCTTGGAAGGCAGAAACTCTGCTTTGACAAAATTCTTTTTCACTAGTTTTTACATGATTTTTCCCACCCCGTTCACAGGCCAGTACTTCTCATACTGAACAGGGTCAGGAAAGCAGGACCCAGGGCTCCCTGGGGCCACTTTTGAGTTCTAGAAGGTTCTTTACTGAGTCCTATTGTCTAAGCATGGGGTCTGGTCACACTGGTGCTTACACATAGCATTTCCACTGGGTGACTTCAGTGACTTGTTTCTACAGTAAAAACGGATTTGATACAGCTGAGCAGAGGGCTTCGTGTGCTTTTCTTTTTTCTTTTTTTTTTTTGAGATTGAGTCTTGCTCTGTCGCCCAGGCTGGAGTGCAGTGGTGCAATCTCAGCTCACTGCAACCTCTGCCTCCTGGGTTCAAGCGATTCTCCTGCTCAGCCTCTTGAGTAGCTGGGATTACAGGCATGCGCCACCACACCCAGCTAATTTTTGTATTTTTAGTAGAGACAGTGTTTCACTGTGTTGGCCAGGATAGTCTCGAACTCCTGACCTCGTGATTCACCCACTTCGGCCTCCCAAAGTGCTGGGATTACAAGCATGAGCCACCGTGCCCGGCCTTGGTGTGATTTTCACCACAAAAAAACCAGCATCCTTCAAGTTTAAGAAAAATCAGTCCTATTATTCTAACAACTCACAGGTGTGAGTCAAAACACGAAGGCAAACACACTCTGGGTCTCTGAAAATAAGACCCAGGTCTTTTTAAAGCAACCTCAGCTTTTCGGCGAGGCCTGATCTAGGGATAAATACGGCCGGGGTCTGCAGGGTCCCACCAACTTCACTGGAAGACAGCTGGTGCCGCCTGCATGGGCTGGATGAGAAAGCTGAGGCTGGAGAGGACAGGCTTCTGCCACAAGCCAGATACACATGCAGGGCCATGGGCTCTGCCTTGCTGTGGTTCTGACCACAGCCTGCATGCCATGCTTTTGGACTGGGGGCCCCCACGCTGGGTGCAGCAGGGTCACTTCATTGGGATCAAGAAGATGATTCTTCTTCCCTCCTGAAAACCCATAACCACACTGCAGGGGACCCAGCACTTGGAGTTCAAGGGAAAAGCCTACTCCTTCCCAACCCATACCCCAAGAGCAGGACCAGACTAACGTGTGCATGGGTTTGTGTGTGCTGTACAGTGTGTGCGCCCATGTGTGAGTGTATGTGCACATGTACATGTGCAAGTGTGTGACTGTGTACGAGTGTGCACGCATGTATGTGAATGGGTGTCAATGTGTATGTGTGCCTGTGCACGTGTGCATGCATATGCATGTGTGTGGGAACGTGCATCTGTGTGCATGCATGTGTGTATAAGTGTGCATGTGTATGGGAAATGTGTATCTGTGTGCATGCATGTGTACAAGTGTGCATGTGTGTGATTGTGTGCCTGTGCACGTGTGCATGTGTGTGCATGTGTATGCATGTGTTCATTTGTACATATGTGCACCTATATGCATGTGTGAATGATGTGTACATGTGTGCATGTGCGTGCATGGATGTGTATGTGTGTATGGATGTGAAAGTGTATGCACCTGCACGTGTGCACATGTATGTGTGTGGATTGTATAGTGTGTACACGTGTGGGTACATGTGTACATGTGTGTGTGGTTATGTGTGTGTGCGTGTGTGCACATGTGGGTATATGTGCACGTATGTGTGTGGTTGTGTGTGTGTGCACGTGTGGGTACATGTGCATGTATGTGTGTGGTTGTGTGCACGTGTGGGTACATGTGCACGTGTATGTGGTTGTGTATGTGTGTGATGTGCACGTATGTGTGTGGTTGTGTGCACATGTGAGTACATGTGCACGTATGTGTGTGTGGTTCTGTGTGTGTGTGTGTGTGTGTGTGTGTGTTGGCAGCTCTCTGGCCACACAGACTGGGCCATAACCGTACAGGCCTCCTGCTGCTGCTGCTCCTGAGGCCCCATGTGGTCCGTGGGCTGTGACTGGGGTGGGGGTTCTGTCACAGGAGAGTCATGCCCAGTCCAGGAGAGCTTGAGAGTCAAGGAGTGGGGCCCTTCCAGGCCTCAGAAGCACCCAGGTATGACCATGGCAGAAAGAAGATGCTGGGACCCGTGCAAGACTCTCTCTTAGGGAGGCTGGCCAAGGGACATTCATCTCCCCACACAAGGAACCTGTTCCCTATTTCTTCACAAACACATGGAATCATTTTCAGCTGTGTCCAGATGCCTTCCCACCTGCACACTACTAACTTAGTCACCACAGCCAGGCATTTTGAAAAAAGAAGACTTTTAATAAATCTCTTTAACGTAGGGGATTGAAGCTGGCTCTGAGCACCCTGCTCCAGAAGGCTGGCTGCACAGCCGTGGGCTGGATCTCCTTCCCACCCACAGCTGCACTGCCCTCTAGTGGCCACGTAGGATGTCCACGTCCCGGCCCGGGCTCCCCACAGACAGGTGGCAGCTCCCCAGCGGCCTCCAGCCACCTCCCCTGCCACATGCCCCAGGGCTGCCAGAGCCTCTCGCCAAGCATCACCCCCACAGCCCCAGTGATAATTCCTCTTGCCCCCAACCACTTATTTCTGAGCTGCAGTCCCTAGTCACCATCCTCTCTCAGCAGCAGGGAACAGATTCCCTTAACTCCTCCCAGCCGCCACGCCCTCCAATCCTTTAAAACTGGGACCTTGCCTCTCAGCTTCCTTTGCCTCCTGCAATAAGCATTTCAGAGGGAGACTTGGCCGCACCGATGGCCTTTCCTCTAGATCCTTCCTCCACACTGACCACGACTGAGAACAGAGATGGAGGGACGAGGCAGTGAGCACGGGGCGGCGTGGTAAGCACCGTGTCACAGGGGAGGAAAGTCATGTTAGAAGTGTGGGGTCCCTGTCCTCTCTCCCTCACTGTCTTCCAGGAGACCACTAACAGCCAGAGGCCCTCAGGTCACTCAGTCCTTGGGTGTGCAGCGAGAGTCGGGGGTCACGTGACTGATGGAGGACTAGGGGTAGAAACACGAAGATCTGGGGACCCCTAGAATGAGATGCCAAATCAGCAGTAGCTGAATATTCTCTGGAGCACTCCCTGCCTCTGGGGGTCCCCCTTTCTGGACTTCTGACTTCTCCCCGTGAGTAATGCTGGGGCTGGTTCGTACTTTTCAGGAACTCTGCAAGCCAGCTGCCAGCAGCTGCCAGCCCTGGAGGGAATATTTACCCCAGGGAAACTGGCAAATGCTACAGAGGAGATTACTTTAGTTCCTCTGGAAGAGCCTGCTGTTAAACATGGAGTCCCCCACCCTGCATCTGCCTCCGTGGGCCTCCACTCGGGTAAAGGCAGCCTCACCGACACATGAGCATGCTGGGCCGGATCCCAGACTGCCTGACTCCACAGGTCTGGGTGGGACAGGTGACGCGCATTCTTGTACGTTCCTGGGTAACGCCAATGCTGCCGGGCTGGGAACTGTACTTGGGGAACCAGTGCTCAGTGGTTCATCGGCACAAATTAATTCATTCAAAGGCACAAAAGAAAACAGCTTAGAATGAGAGGAGATGCAGGGGGCCAGGCCGGGGCCAAGCTCAGATACTGCAGGGCTGGAGGCTAGCATTGTCTGTTTCCAAAGCAAAGAGGATTTCCGCCGAGAAAGAGGCTTTGGTACAACCAGAACCACGTCTCTGCAGCCCGCCTACTGCAAAGCAAAGCGCTCTGACTCCCCAGCCACCCAGCCGAGGGGCTGGCTCCACAGAGGAGGACCAGCAGCAGAGAAGGGTATGCCCGCAGCGTGCTCAGGCGTTCAACCTCTGGGACGCTGCGCCGACTTTCCAAACGGCCGGAGATCCTCCTAGAATAACACGCCCCTTCGCCTCGTCATCTTGCAATCCTTGAGCAGGCAGACACCAGCGTCCCGGGGGGAATTCTTAGACTCCGCTGTGAGCTTGGTTTTGCCACACTGTGGTTTCCTCACGACCATCACAGCCAGGTGATGTGTTCCAGCTCATTCGGGGCTCAGCCCCACCTGCCCACTTTGGTGCTGGAAAACACGCTCAGAGTCCAGCCGGCGTGGAAGGGAAGTACACTCTTCATGCCACTGCCCATTCTTGTTTTTTTTTTGATGGAGTTTTGCTTCTGTCACCCAGGCTGGAGAGCAGTGGCACAATTTTGGCTCACTGCAACTTCCGCCTCCCAGGTTCAAGTGATTCTCCTGCCTCAGCCTCCCGAGTAGCTGAAATTACAGGCACCTGCTACCACGCCCAACTAATTTAGTATTTTTTAGTAGAGACAGGGTTTCACCACATTGGCCAGGCTGGTCTTGAACTCTTGACCTCAGATGATCCACCTGCCTTGGCCTCCCAATGCACTGCCCATTCTAAGATTTCCAGAGGCAAGTTCAGGGTGGGGGTCCTGGTAGTGGGAAGAGCACACGGAGCATCTGGGACTTGAGACTGGGGAGCCCCTCACCAGGAGGCACCCTCCTGCCCGGACACATTGGGACGAGCCCCTGGAGGGAGCGCTGGGTGCCAGCAGCGAGTTTCTGGACCCTCGGGGCCCAAGCCGGCTCTGCTTCTCCCTCCTCTCTTCCCCATTTTCTTCTCCACAGCCCCCAATTCCTGAAGATTCTTCCTCAGAAGCATCTCTTACTCTCTCCTCAAAGTTTCTCCTCCACCCGCCACCATCAGAGCCTTCCCACCTAGGATCTGGTGGCCTGTGACCCCTGCCAGTCAGGCCCCCTGATAACAGCCTCTGTTTTTCCAGAGGGAGCCTCACAAACTTTCCCAAAACCTCACTGCCATTGTATCACACCCTGCTCCTCTTCAACCTGCAGTGACTTCCCCACTGCTTGCAGGATGAAATCCAAATTCCTCAGTGCAACCCCTGAGGCTGGGGTCTCAGCTCCAGCACCTCTCAGCTGACACTCAATGACCAGCTGTCTTGGGGAAAAAGAAGAGAGGGTTTAAAGCCAGCACACCTGGGTTCAAGTTCCAGCTCTCGTTCCCATGATTGGTGAACACTCGGGCAGGTTACCCATCTCAGAGAAGGCTCGGAGAGCCTCAGTCTCCTCAGCTAAATAATGGGTGTTGGCCGGGTACGGTGGCTTACGGCTGTAATCCCAGCACTTTGGGAGGCCGAGGCGGGCAGATCACGAGGTCAGGAGTTCGAGAACAGCTTGGCCAACATGGTGAAACCCCATCTCTATTAAAGATACAAAAAGTCAGCCAGGTGTGGTGGTGCACGCCTGTAATCCCAGCTACTTGGGTGGGGCTGAGGCAGGAGTATCGCTTGAACACAGGAGGCGGAGGTTGCAGTGAGCCATCATGCCACTGCACTCCAGCTGGGCAACAGGGCGAGACTATGTCTCAAAAATAATAAAAATAATGGGTGTTATTCTAACATCTCCCTGAATTAGTATCTAAAATGTCAAGTTCATGACTTGTCCATCCAAATACAGCAATGCCAACGATTTTTATCTGACTCAAAACCAACCCCGCAGGTGCTGGCTTGTTTTCCAGAATGAGGAATTTAGTTTTAGGAATGAAGCCATGAGGCCCAGAGAGGTACATGCACACGTGTAGATGTGGATACATGTATGTGTGTACATGCTGACCTGTGCACAGGAACGTGTGTGCATGTGTGCGTGAGTTAGGGTGGGGGGTATGTGGAGACACCAGGTCCACCAACATGCATGACAGCCAGAATCAGTGTGTGTTTGGGGGACAGCACGTCTCCACTCAGGGCCTTGGGTCCTGAATCTGTAAAAGAAGTCTCCAGGCTGGACAAGCCCCAGGTCCCCTCCTCCTGGGTTCTGAATTCTGAAGCTCCTGGGACAGGGATTTGCTGAGCAGCCACGTGCTCCACCTGGTGGAAGAAACGTGAATGGCAATGCTCCCGCCAGGGCCCAGCGACGGTCAGGCTTTCTGTGGTCTTGGAAACAGACCCTGACAAGTGACAGGGTTCCCGTCGTGCCCGGGCACCTCTGACCCGGTGGGATCTTGGGTCAACTCTCTTAGCCTCAGCACCTTCCTCTGTGAAACGGAGCCAATAACAGCACATGACGGAGCTAACAGTGAAGAAAACAGAGGCAGCCTCCTCACCCCTGTCCCTGCTCCTCTGTCGTCAGTTATGCCAACGATGGTTCCAGAATCTAAACTCACACAGCAGAGAGAGGCAGCTCCTCACATGGACTTTGCAGCCAGCGGGCCCGGAATTCCGGCTCTGCCACTCTGGTCCTGGCCATGTGACGTAACCGTCTGTGCCCTGTGGAGCCGTGAAGATTCATCAGCTAACTCTCACACAGCACTGAATGCAGGGCCCGGCCACTCACAGGTGCATGGGAATGTCGGTGGTACAGGTGTCCTGTGACTGTCACTAAGGCTGGTCATCATCTTCTGGCTCCTGTCCCTGCTGGAGCAGGGGAGAGCTGCCCTTCCCACCCACTTGAAGTGAGCATCATCACGTGACTTGCTTTGGCTGATGAAATGGGAGCAGAGGTGTGTCATTTCCAGCCGAAGTTTGCAGAACCAGCAGTGTGTGAATACCACACCCTGTCTTCCCTCCATCTGGCAAGCCTCGGGCGGTGGCTCTGTGAGCCTGGGTGCTGAGTGAGGATGACAGCACAGCACAAGGCCCCCAGGAACCCACACACATATGAGCCAGAAATCAGCCTGTAATTGCCACAGAACTCTGATGTGGGGTTGTTTGTTACTAAGCATAACCCACTGCTGCTGACTGAGACACTCTGACTCGGGCAGAGCTTCTCTGAGCAGAAAGGATTCCTTCTCACTTATCCTAACATGTACTTACTAAATAGAAACATTTATCAATTAATGAACACACATTTCCTTCCCCCAAATCTAGACTACCAAGCAAGAGAACCACCAAAATTTCGATTCCAAGTGCATGGTGATGGAGATCCTGAAAGCCCTGACTTGACCACTATACAGCTTACACATGTAACAAACCTACACGTGCCCCCAAAACGTGTACAAGTTGTAAAATGTACACAATGAAGTATGATATTAGCAAGAGATAAAATATAGCAGTGTGAAGGAATTTTTTCTCTAACACACAAATCCTTTATGGAGACTTCACAATTCAGTTCTGCCCGCACAGCCTCCTGCTGCAGCACAGGGGAAAGGCGGCTTGGGGCAGCTCTTCCACCCACACCCCAGCCCCACACTTCCACCTGCACCTAACTTGCTTATTAGAAGCTAGTGGGAGGGAGATGGGAGCTGAGCGATGGGAGCCCCCGGCCGGTGGGCAGCCAGCCGAAGGGAAACGCTCTCCATTTGCGTGGTCCCTGGCGCCACCTCGTGGCTCTGGCTGGCACTGCTGAGAGCCGGTTCCCGGCTGGCAAACTGCCCCTGCTCCTGGCCAGGGCGACAGCACATTGGATGCTGAACGGGTCATCACACACATCATCTGAGCCGGTCACCACAGACATCTGAGCCGGTCATCACACACATTGGAGCTGGTCACCCCCATGGACATCTGAGCCGGTCATCACACACATCATCTGAGCCGGTCACCACACACACTGGAGCTGGTCACCACACACATCTGAGTCCTCGCCTATGGGCCTAGGGACCCTGGGATCTGCGGGGATGGACAGAGGGCCCGGGATGGAAAAGCACGAGGGACCCGAGGATGGCCTGTGTCCAGGTACAGGGAGGAGCTCACCTCCCCCTCGGCCCCAGTAGCAACAAATGTCTCAGACACTCATTCCCTACGATGCACAGCAGAGCCTGAGGCGGAAGTCCAGCTAAGCCCCGTCTCCACCTCCAGGGCAGGGGTCTCCAGGGCCCTCTGAGAGCAGGTGCGGTTCATCTGTCCACCTGGAAAACAGTCGGTCTTCAACATCCATCCCAGGCCGGCACCCCTGTGCTTGGCTGAAGTGCAGCAAGCCATGCAGGCCCCAGGGCCCGTCCTTCTCCATCCACTCCAGGACAGGAGGTGGCAGGTAGGGCAGCAGGTGCAGACCTCCCAGCAAGAGGAGTAAATGAAGGAAACAAACTGGAAACAGCTCCAGAGAGTAAACAAACAGCCCCCACTCCAAATGGGCTCGTCTGACGCCTTGGGCCGTGCCCCTCTATCCAAGTCACTTTGCACAGATGACCATTCCGACACTCAGCCCGAGCCCCCGCGGACCCACACGGCTCTCTCCTCATCTACCCTAGGCTCCTTGGAGCCACAGCCCTGTCCCCACTCCTGAGAAGTCCCAGGCCCTCGCTACGTGAGTGACCTGACGGAGTAGACGGGTATGAGAAGAGGGAGAGGTAGGGCCTGGAGACGCAATGTGGGCGCTTGGGGCGTGTGCCGGGGGGGGGATGACCCGCACGTCCCTGAGAGGAGGCAAGCCATCAGGAGGTGCCGGAAGGGTGGAAAAGAACCCCAGGGCTAAGTGCAGCCTTCCAGAACAGCCTTAAAGGCAGATCAGCCATCTCAATGGTGGCCACAGCTCCCGTCACTCAGCGCGGCTGATGGGGATTCAGGCTCGAAAAGCAGTGCTCTGTCTGGGCCTGCAGTCAACCCTCTGCTGGGGACCAGGGCTTTGAGGATCAGTGGCAAAGGGCTAGATTTTTTGTGAGTTCTTTTGTTTCATGTCCAGCCACTATGAGCTCACACCGGACCCGGCCATGTGTGGTGGCCCCTGCCAAGAACACTTGAAGGCTCTATCTCGAGCAAGCCTTTTGGCTTCCTGTCTTGGAGGACCCCTTCTGGGGGATGGGGCATACCACACCTGGACTGAGCACAGTGGAGCCAACCCCCGCTTGGTGCCGGGAGGAACCACACTTCCGGGAACCTGCTATGTGCCTGATGTCACTGAAACCGCATCACATCTGTGAGCCACACGCAGCTCCATTTGCACAGGTGAGCCTTGCTGAGGCCAAAGGTGTCTTACAGACCCTCTTTCCTAAACCAGGCCCAACCCTCAGCACACAAGCTAAGAGTCCTGGGCTGCAGTTTACGGTGGATGGTGAGGCCCCCTTCACACTGGATGGTGACAGCTGGTGCCCACCTGGCAGTGTGTGCCAGGCACTGGTCTGGGGGCTTCCAGTGGGTCATCTCCCCCAACCCCGAGGGGTGAGACTGGTGGTCTTCAGCTTTGCAGAGGAGGGCGCTGAGGCCCAGGGCAGAAGCACCTTGTCCAAGGTCAACAACGGTGAGTGGCTGAGCCGGGATGTGACCAGGCGCCCACCACATTGGCCCTGGATCGCTGGATCAAGGCTGCCTCGGGCACTCAGGAGGCTTGAGATGCCCTCCTGGCTGTGGGAGTGGAGCATCCTGCAGAGGGGTAGACCCGCACCTGTTGGCGGGGCCGCAGCTGGGCCATGGGGCACCCCTCACCCTGGGTCTGGGGTGCAGATGCACACAAGGAGCCCACCTGCCACTGCTTTCCATTCCAGGATCCGGGTCTGGTGTCAGCCGGATGCCCAAGCTGCTGGGACCTGAGGATGTCTGAGCCCCTGGGCCCCTCCCCAGAACTCTGAGCATCTCAGAAGAAACAGGGTAGGGTGCAAAGCCATGTCCCCACCTGGGGCCAGGGGGTCCTTCCTCCAAAACCCCCCTCCCACCTCCTGGTTACCACCTGGGCTGCCTGGACCTCCAGTGGAAGGAAAGATAGCCTTCTGGAGCAAACTCAGACTGGAGAGAGCCATGGGAGAAGGGTGTGGTTGAGCTCAGAACAGCTGAGGTTCAAAGCTCCCTGTTTCTGCCCATCTGAGATGCTGGAAAGGCCTCTGCTGCCCAAGAGGTCTCTGGCTTCCCTCCCTGCTCGCCTGACCTTGTCCTTTAAAATGCAGCAGCCTACAGAAAAAGGGCAGCCCTCCCTGAAATAAACCTCTGTCTTCTCTTGCACAGCGATTCCAGGAGAATTAAGGGTTTCTTTCCAAAGGGGGAAAAGACCTCCTTCCTTAATGCGAATTTTATTCTGACTCCCGCAGAGACGCCCTCCCTGGCCCTATGCCCACCCTGCTCTCTAAGGGGAGGGCATCCTCACAGGTGCTGGTCACCCCCTGTCACTTTCCGGAGAAAAAAGGGACCTGAACTCAGGAGGGCTGTAGTTGTCCAGCTGGCCTGGGCAGGCCCACCTGCCGTGTGGAGGGACAAGAGCTGCCCCTGACCCCAGGCCCCAGGCTGTGGCCAGGACCAGCTTCGTAATCTGCAGGGACCATCTCCACCTTAAAAAGTTGCTCAGAATTCCCAGACGGCAACAACAGGGCATGAAACCCAGCCCGGTCCTCTTCTGAGCGCAGCTTCCCGTGCCTCCACTGGTCACGGGTCCGTGAAGCCGAGCCAGGGTAGGACCTGTCACCCACGGCAGGGAAGTCTGCAGGGAGAAGGAACCCCTGTCACAGCAGCAGGGAACACGCACCGGGCTAAGCCGCAGAGCCTGAATCTTGCAAATGCTTCCTGGCTGTGAGGCTGACCTGTCTTAAGGGGTGGATTTGGGAATAAAGAAACACAGTTTTGTCACTTTCACCACGACAGCGTTTCCGGGAGATGCCTCCCCTCCGCCCCTCAGACAGGCAGGACTTCCTTGCTGCACCTTCACTGTTTACATTCAAATCAGTGACTATCCTTTTAAGCAGTGTGACTCCCTAGAACAGTTTAGAAAAACCCATGGAGAGCGTGCTCAGATAGCTCATTTCCCATCAAAATCAACCAGGGCAGAGCTAAGCTTCGGGCCAGGTCCGCTGGCCACAGTGACTGATTTAGGGAATCCCAGCTCACACCTTGCTCATGTTTTTTCCTTTACCATGTGGTCCAACGGCTGAGATAAACTTGCTGTGTCACAGGAGTCACGGGAGGAACCTGTTACCACCCCCAGGAGGCCTCCAGGACTTCGGGGAACCTCTGCTTTTCTGGATACCTTTCTCAGTCCACAGGCGTGAGCGGGGGACGTGTCTCAGCCTTGAAGTTCGATGCTGGCACCGAAAGCTACAGCCACAAACAGAGGCCCTGGGGCTGAGGGGATGGATTTTCCATCCTGGAGAATAGTCAGATGCCGTCCCGAATCTGTCCTGCCGCAGATTCTCAGAATATTCCCATCTGCGGTCCTGCAGACCCCTACCCAGGTGGCTTTGGGGTACAGAGAGTATCACAGGAGTTTAAAGAGGAGGAGGACGCGGAGCTGGAATGAGGCTCGGGCGGCTTGTCGGGCCGAGTCAGGGCTTTGCAGCTGAGCATAATTATGGCCCAACTGAGCGCTTTGCAAGAAGGAGAAGATACAGGCAGTGCTGAGAGCCGTCCTGATCCTGCTGGGCCTTGGGAGGCTCGTTATGGACCGGAACGGAGGCCTGCAGAATGTTCCAGAACCCCTGCCAAGCACAGGAGCGTCCAGCCCTGAGGCGCTCTGGCCTAGACAAGGCTTCATTGCGTCAATTTGCACCACGGCATCAGAAAAGTGGGAACGGGTGAAGGTGTTCTGTCGCCCGAGAATGCGGGGACCCACTGTAGGGTGTGAACTGGCGAGGCCAGGCAGGAAGACAGCCTGACGAGATAGATCCATCTGCGTTTAACATGCGCACAGCACATAAGCTACGTCAGGGGTTCTCCACCAACAGTGATTCTGCCTCTTAGGGGAAGGACACGTGGCAATGTCTGGGGACATTTTGGGTCATCACAACTGAGGGAGGGGCTTCCGGCATCTGGTTGGTGGAGGCCAGGGGTGCCGATGAATGCCCTGCCATGTACAGGGCGGTCTCCACCGTGGGCAGTGACACGGCCCCCTCGAAGCAGCAGTGCTGCGGCTGAGAGCTCGGAACTACCCTGGGAAATGTTAGTGCCTAAAATAACAACGGCGGGGGCACAGCGGCCACCTACACCGTGTTTACTGGGGCCAGGCATGCGTGTGACCACTTTTCACATGGGGACCCACTTCGCCCACCCAACACGCACAGTGCACAGCTCAGTGGTGTCCTTCCAAGATATATTGAAGCGCCCACCCCTGGTACCTGTGAACGAGTCCTTACTTGCAAACAGAGCCTTCGCCGATGTAATTAGGTAAAGGTGAGGTCACTGGGGTGAGCCCTAACCCGCCATGACTGGTGTCCTTGCAGGAAGAGGAAGACGCCATGTGAAACATGCATGAGAAAAGGCTGCGGGATGGCAGAGACAGAATTGGAGCCACACGGCTGCAAGCCCTGGACTTCCTGGGGTGGCTGGCGGCCCTGAGAGGCTCAGAAGCCACAGGGAAGAAGTCTACCTGGGCTCTCAGAGGGAATGTGCCCCTGCTGACCCTTTGGTTTGGGGCTTCTGACCTCCAGAATGTGAAAGAAAAAGCTTGTGTTTCCAGCCATGTGGCAGTTTGTCACAGTGGCCACAGGAAATGCGTACAGTGGGTGAGACTATTCCCGCCTTAGAAATGGGGAAACCGAGGCACCGGGAGGCAAGGGTGCATGCCCACACACAGACAGCTGGTAACTCAGCAGTTTTGCTTCCATGCATGGCTTGCACTTCTGATTAGAGTTACAGCGTCCACACCAGCTTTCGTGAAGGGTTTTCCTGGCATGACTGCAGGTTCCACGTGGAGGGGCAGGGAGGGTTTGTCGTCTGTTCAAGACAGTGGTTCAGGGAGGACCCTTCACCATCAGGGGTCATTAAATTTAGCAAAATCCCACAGGGTGGCCATGCCAGGGCCCAGCAGGCCACCTTCTCCCAGCAGTCAGAAGGAGAAAGAAAAAGAATCTACCTTTAATTGTGTGGGAAAAGTACTGCTGAAACCCAAAGACAATGTCCATGATGAAAACCTGTTTTTCATCTCTACTGTTCTCACCACGTTTTCATGCTGGCTTCTCGGGCATGCGGCTGGCGCTTCTCCCTGGGGAGTAGCAGACGCCACAGACCCTCGTGTGCTCCCACCTCCAGCAAGCGTGAGTGCCGCCACCAGAAAGAATGCCGGCTTTCTCTCCAGGTGAAAGTTGTCCTTAATTCGCTAGTGCAGGACAGCGTAACACCCGCTCTGGAACCCAGACACCATCCCCATCGCTCAGAAAAGGTCTGGAGACCTCCAGATTCACCTACTGCTTGTCCTGACCCAAAGATTCTCTCAGGAGTGCTGGAGGGACAGTGGAACCACTGCGCATTTAACTGGTTTCCAGCCACTTTCAGCGCCACCACTGGGATCAGGATTCTCAGGGAATGGGGTTTGGAGGGGGGAAAAAGTCTGAGAGTGAAACAGCCACACCACAGGGCCCTGGAACTTCACCTCCTGGCTCGGGGGCCCCTCAAACTCCCTGTGGTGTGGACAGAGGGGTGTCACAAACTGAGTGGCTCAGAACAACATGAATTTTTTCCTTCACATTCTGGAGGTCAGCAGCCCCAAACCAAGGGGTCAGCAGGGCCAAGCTCCTGCTGAGACTCGGGGTAGAATTCTTCCTCGTGGCTTCTGCGCCTCTGGGGGCCGCCAGCCACCCGACGGGCTCCCGAATTGTAGTGTTGTCTCTCCAGCCCTGCCTCTGCCAGCACAGGGCCTTTTCCTGTGTCTTCACATGGCATTTTCCTTCTCCTGCAAGGACACTGGCCATGGAGGGTTGGGGCTCACTGTAGGGACCTCATCTTGATCTGATCACATCCACAAAGGCTGTTTCCAGATCAGGTCACGTTCATGGGTACCAGTGGTTGGTGCTTCAATTTATCTTAGAGAGGCTCAGCTTGCCTGAAACACCCACCTCACAAGGTATTGGGTGGGCGAAGTTGGGTTCACGTGTGACTCAGGAATGAACCAAAGATTTTAAAAACGCAGGAGGCTCAGATGCAACAGGAAGATAGAGCTGTAAGCAGCAGCTCCTGCTCTAATGTTCATCGGCTGAGAGGCGGGACTTGGACTCGCCCCTTGCTGGGGACACCTGTTCCTTGTCACTGCCCTGACTTGGGAGGGTCTCTGCATCAGGCTCAGGCCACCTCCGAGGCCAACACCAAGTCCCCACACTCTCCCAAGCTGGGCCGACCCCCCGAACGCTGCCACAACACCATGCCACCCGGGGAGCCCCGAGATGTGCCTACAGACAGCCTAGCTGGCATCCCTGTGCCAAGAGGTCCTCCTCTGCGCAAAAACGAGACAAAACAGCAAAACACGTCTTCACAACCGGACTTCCAAAGCCACAGATCCTGGTGCTCGTTTTTAAATTCATGGACGCAGAGCCTCTCAAGGGCTGCTCCGCAGAGCAGTCAGCCACGCTGGGGCGCACTTCTGGAGCTGCTTCTAGAATGGCAGCGGTTCGGCAGGGGAGATCGATTCAGACGGGAACGATCAAAGAGAAAGGTGAGAACTTCGGGGCTCAGCGCACAGCCAGCATCTCCAAAGGGGTCCTGAGCCGCGGGAGCCTCGCCCCTGCGCACGCGGCTGCTCACGCGCGCCACCAGGTGGTAGAACGGGACCACTACCACTTTAAAAATAGGTCAACTTCAAGCCAAATAGGAAGAAAGAAAAAAAAAAGAAGAGCCAGTCAGCCCCCTCCACCCCGCCCCACAGAACGACTCCTTCAGATCCAGGGGTACATTCCACCAATCAGCCAACCAACGGCACCACCTTGAGAGAGTCGACAAAATGCAAATACCTTATTCCCCGTCCTGCGCGTGTTCACCCGTGTGCACGGGAGACCCTGCCTTCGGTGCAGAGGGAGAGGGCAGGAAATGGGAGAGGGGGACCTATTCCTTTTGCTCCACTTTTAAAGAAGACAACAACCCAGTATTTTCCACCTCATATGTGGAGCTGACGACCGGCTCCAGATACAGCAGCTTGACAAACCAGCCCCCAGCCTCTGGCTCTCCTGTCCTGAAATGGGACACACTGGAGATTGGGGCCAAATTATTGGGCATGCTTGAGTAAAGGGTCTCCCAGGACCCTGGAGGCATCCAGATGTGGGCATCTGGTGAGTCTAACAGCCTTGGTGGTATATATCTTCACCCGGGAGTGGGTTGATTGTGACTTCCTTCCCCGCAAAAAGGTATGTCCAGGTCCTAACCTCCCAGGACCTGTGAATGGGAACTTATTTGGAAATAAGGTCTTTGCAGATGTCATCACGTTCAGGATCTTGAGATGTGACCATCCTGGATTAAGGTGGGTCCTGAACCCAATGACGGGGAAAGACCAGGCAGATCTGACACACAGAGACACGGGGTGAGGGGGCGTCCTGTGACAATGGGGGCAGATGCTGGGATGCTGAGTCTACACGTCAGGGACTACCGGAACCACAGAAGACGGGAGAGGCCGGGGAGGACCCTCCCCTGGAGCCTCTTGAGAGAGCCAGCCCTGCCTGGATTCTGGACTCTGGCCTCCCGAGCTTTGAGAGCGTGGATGCTGCTGTGGAAGCCACGCAGCTGTGGTCATCTGTTCCAGCGGCCACAGGGACCGCACACAGCTCTCTTACAGGTGAGACCGTCCGTGTTACCTGCATAGCAGCCACCTGGGAGTCACACCAGAGAAAGAGCAGAAGCAGGGAACTCTCTGTGGCCGCCACCAGGAGCCCAGGGCGGAGGACCTGGGGAGAGCTGGGCATGCCCAGAGGCTGCTGTCCCCACGGCACCACTCAAGGAGAAAAGGGGTCTCTGGAGAGAGATGAAGGGAAGGGGCCCTGGAGGGAGGCAGGATCCACTTGGCAGCTGCTCAGATTTCGTTTGCACCTCCTTGCCAGTGCAGAAGAAAACAAACGACCTGCGAACTGAATGAAAAATGGTGATTCATTACCCCTGATGTGTGATGATGGCTTAATTATTTTTCTAACTGGGGAGAGACGCTTTCTGACAGCAGGTGCAAATGAATTCTCCACTGTTTTAAGGAGTGATTGGCCCAGGACAGGCGGAAAACTGGAAAACCTAATTAAACTGGGAGCCCTGTGAAGTAAATGGAGCGGGGAGTTTGTTTGCTTTGCTGACGGGGATTAACGATTCCCTGAGAAGCTGTAGGGCCCCTGCCAGAGTGGGTGCAGGGGGCCCCCGCGGGGGGGTGGAACACAGACAAAGCAGGAGCCACGTAGGGTGGTGGGGACCCCGAATTCACTGCACAGGAAAGTGTGGCCGGGGCCTGGATGCTGAGCTTCATGACTGCCTATCATCTTTGGCACTCGGTCTCCTTGTTTGTGAAACAGGAGGCCAGACAATGGGAGGACCAGGTGAAGGCTCAGTGCCAGGCGATGAGATGGGATTTCAGAGCATGGGTTTGGCGTCGGGCAGCCCAGGGTCAGAGCCAGTGTGCCCTCTGCCTCTGACCTGGATCCAGCATGGATCCTCGGTTTTCTCATCTCTGCTATGGGGGTGTGAGCAGCATCCACCCTCCTGGAGGTCGTGGGGCTGCCCTGAGGTTGCCGGCCATGTTCTCGGCAGGAGCCTGACCCCCTGGATGTGCCTGGCAAACAGAGGGCTCGTCAGGATCACATCAGATCGTGCTCAAGGCCTCAAGCTCCAGAACGTTCATTTTCTATGTTCCTCTCCTCTCACTTCACTGCGAAGGGTGAGGCCAGCGTCCCGTCCCCACTCTCAGCGGAGGACACAGATCTGGGGGAGCCTGACGGGGACAGAATGAGCTGGAGGGAACCCACAGGGCTGAGGTCCATGAGGGTAGTGGGCATGGGCAGGGCCACAGCGGTGGGAGCCCTCCATGCCCCAGGCCCTAGGGGCCTGGCTAGGCACTGCTTCCTCCCTCCCAAGCCATCTCTTTGAGGTGAGCAAGTGTACACTCTGGGCAAGAGCGATGCAAGGAGCTGGGACCAGAGAATGTGTCAAGGAGCCCCAGCCTGCGGCCACCCCAGACCACGTGTCCCCACTAGACTGTGAAGCCCTCTGTGCCCAGGTCATGCAGCTGGCCCAAAGACGGCGGGAGACACAGATGGATGCAGAGGGCCAGCCTGTGAGAGGCCAAGAAGGACTGGGGTCCAGTCTCAGCCCTGGTGCCTTCTCCTCCACACATATCCAGGCCACCAGCTCCCACGGACTCTCCTGTCCCTCCCCTCCCACTACCCAGCTTCCAGCCCTCATCACCACCCCTGTGGGTCCCTCAAATCAATCATCGGGTCCAATCCTGTTCTCACAGCCTCCCTCCCCCAAGAACCGTCCATGGCTCCCTGTGGCCTGGTATGCTCAGACCTCAGCTGCCTGGGCCATTCACCTGTCCATCTCGTGTCCAGCTGTCTTCCTGCTCCACACCAAGTTTTAGGCAATTAACTCTTTCCTCTGTATGTGTTTGACCTCCCAGCTAGTCTGTAAAATTCTAGAAGACCAGGATCACGGATGTTCAAGGAAGTAGATAGCCTCAGTCCCATCCTCAGGACCTGATACCTAGTCTAACCCCAGGAAATCAAAGGCCTGCACAGGATGGTCCCACCCACAGCAGGCTGCTGGGACTCCCAGACCAGGAGGGCCTCCCAAGCACTCACCAGAGTGAAGCACGGTGCCCAGGTATCTCCACAAATAGCCCTATATGCACGCATCTTACAGCCGATTCCAACACTTTATCGCCAATATATTCAGACATATGGAAAAGTTGAGGCGTTTGACAGTGACGGCTGCACCCCACCAGCTCGATGCAACTGGGGCATTCTCCTCCACGTGAGGCATCACAGATCCATGCCTGTCTCCACCTGCCACCACCCGTCAACCTAATTTATTATTTTTGATGCATTTGAAGGTATGCTGCAGACGTCTGCGCACTTCCCCCCAAATACTTCAGCATGTTTATCATCCGTGAGGGGTTGACATTTGTTTACATTTTTTTTTTTCTTTTGAGGTTAAAAACTGACAGTGAAATGCGTGAATCTGGGTCCGGCATGGTGACTCATCCCAGCAGTCTGAGTGGATCCCTTGAGGCCAGGAGCTCGAGACCAGCTCGGGTAATGTTGCGAAACCCCGTCTCTACTAAAAGTACAAAAATTAGCTGGGTGTGGTGGTGTTCATCTGTAATCCCAGCTACTGGGGAGGCTGAGGCAGGAGAATCACTTGAACCCAGGAGGCGGAGGTTGCAGTGAGCTGAGATCGCGCCACTGCACTCCAGCCTGAGTGACAGTGAGACTCTGTCTCAAAAACAAGAAACAACAAAGAAAGAAATGCACGAATCGCAAATGTACACAGCTTCGCAACCTCTCACCTGCCAAGATGCCGACCATGGCCCTCAGGGAGTCCCCTCATGCCCCTCCCAGCCATTCCCACCTCGGCTCACGGCAATGGGATTACAGGCACCTGACACCATGCCCGGCTAATTTTTTGTACTTTTATAGAGACAGGGGTTTTGCCATGTTGGTCAGGCTGGTCTTGAATGCCTGACCTCAGGTGATCCACCTGCCTCAGCCTCCCAAAGTGCTGGGATTCCAGGCCTGAGCCACCACACCTTGCCTGTTTGCATGTTTTTTAGTAAAAGTAACAATAGAAATCCCATGAATGAACAAAAATCACTCAACTATTGAATAAAAGTCTGGGAGCATCTGCCCTGTTGTTAAAGGAGGCTCCCTGGGGGAGGACAGGAAGGAGTGAGGCTTTCACTTTGTATGTCACGTGCTTCCGCACCTTGCTCCAGTGCTGAGCTTGTCCTGCCTTCTTTCAAAGCGGTATGGAATTTGGCTGGAGAGACGAGACGGGAGCATGCGGTACTCACAATGCGAGGCAATCAATGAGGTTACGCACTTGGCCCCCATTCAAACTAGAAGGAGAGGGTTGTCTGGAGGACAGAGGGTCCCTCGGGATTGGGGCACAGCAGTGGGGAGTTCTGCAGGATGGCGAAGGAGGAAGGAGAGCTTGGCGGCGGGGGGCAGGAATTCAGTCAAGGTGGCTTGGGGGAAGGTGGGTGTGACACCAAGACCAGAATACAGGGTACCCTGTGAGAGGGCTTGTGAAAGGACCCCTGTTCTCAGGGTCCTGTTTGATAAGACTGGAAGCAACAGAGCATCATTCTTTGACTCGTTTGCATTATATGAAGACCTACTACGCACCCAGCACTGGTCTGGAGCTGGAATGCAAAGGTAAAACAGTGGCTCCTCCCCCGAGGAGCTGTGTCAGTGTGGAACCCATGTCCCAGCTAGTTTATCTCCAGTGGGGGCTCTGGAGCCCACCAGCCCCACTTCCTATCCTGCCCCCGAAGCTTGGTAGCCGTGAGACCCCAGGAAGCTGCCTCTGTTCTCCAGGTTTCTGTTTGCTCGTCTGTGAGTGGAGGTAGAAGGAACCCTCACCTCCTGGGGTCATTGTGGGGAGGGAGGCTGCGTATGTAGCAGAATGCCCAGCCCAGGCAGGGTGCAGGGGCTGTTACTGAATGATCTCTCTCATCACGGCGAGAACTGCCCCACCCAGGACAGCTTCACCCAGTGAGACCAGCAGGAGGGTGGCGCGGCCCCCATGCAGCACTGAGCTACGAGGTCAAAGATGGGGACCTGAGTCCACGCGGTGGAATCAGCTTCAGAACTTATGCGGCAAAGGCTGGAGCGACCAGTGGGCGGCTGGGATCTGAGCAGGTCAGGAGCCCAGGGTTCTGGGGCTCACAGCTGCCCAGGAGCCTGGCCAAGTCACTCCGTGGGTTTGTTGTTGTTTGCTTCTGTTTCATTTTTTTTTTTTTTTTTTTTT
>PVKV010016800.1:0-21080 GCA_004027835.1 Alouatta palliata | reverse complement strand
CCAGGCTGGAGTGCAATGGCGCGATCTCGGCTCACTGCAACCTCCGCCTCCTGGGTTCAAGCAATTCTCCTGCCTCATCCTCCTGAGTAGCTGGGACTACAGGCACGTGCCACCATGCCCAGCTAATTTTTGTATTTTTAGTAGAGACGGGGTTTCACCATGTTGACCAAGATGGTCTCGATCTCTTGACCTCGTGATCCACCCGCCTCGGCCTCCCAAAGTGCTGGGATTACAGGCGTGAGCCACTGCGCCCGGCGATTCTTTGTATTTTTAGCAGAGACAGAGTTTCACTATGTTGATCAGGCTGGTCTTGATCTCCTGCCCTCGTGATCTGCCCGCCTCAGCCTCCCAAAGTACTGGGATTACAGGCGTGAGCCACCACAACTGGCCCACACTCTGTGGTTTTAAAGACAGCGACCTCTGAAACTACGGGTTCCCCGTCTGCTGCTCAGGGCTCCCCAACCACAGATCTAGACGGGGTTTCAAAGGGGGCACTGGATGGAAGGCGGGTCCCTAGGAGACCCTGTTCTGAGAAGCCAATTCTTAAAATGCACTTAGTCCACCAGGCCCACGTTGCCTGGCTGCGTCAACGCCAAATTGCATCTGAAAAGTAATAATGACCAGAATTATAACAACAGGTAAACCTGAGCTGATGGAATCGTCCCCATCGACGATAAATTAAGAACAATTAATGCAATTGTTCTTGCATTAATGGTCTTTCCCACCAAGTAATTCTTCTGTTGTTATTATTTATCGAGGTGAAATTCACATTATACCAAATTAACCATTTTAAAGTGTATCATTTAGTGTCATTTAATCCATAATGCAACTACCGTCTCTATCAACTTCCAAAACATTTCCATCACACCAACAGAAAGCCCCCACCTGGTTAAACAGCCTCTCCCCATCGCCAGCCCCGCCTCCTGGCCCTCAGCCCTTGGCTACCTCCAATCTCCTTTCTGCCTCTATGGATTTACCTATCCTGGGTATTTCATATAAATGGAATCACACAATATGTGGCTAGACACAAAAGGCCAACCCTTCCGCCAAGCACACTGTTTTCAGGGTTCGTCCACACGGCAGCCTGTATTGGAATTATATTCCTTTCTGTGGTTCAGTGGCACTCCCTTGCGTGGCCCTACCACATTTTGCGTGTCCATTCCCCATATGATGGGCATTTGGCTTGTTTCTACCTTCGGGCCCCTGTGAATGGTGCTCCTATAAACGTGTGTGCACATGCATTTCTTTGAGTGCCCATTTGCAGTCTCTTGGAGTGTGTGTCTAGGAGCGATCCTGCTCAGTCGTGTGGTAGCTCCATGTTCAACATTTTGAGGAACTGCCACCCTATTTTCCAGTGGCTGAACTACTTTACACCCCCACCAACAATGCACAGGGGGTCTAATTTTTCCACATCCTCACCAACACTTGCTATTTTCTGGTTAGTTTTCAGTCTGGTGGCCTGTGAAGTGGCTGCCAATTACTTCTGTAGATATGTGGCCTTCTGAAATCCATCAGCCACATGCAGAGGGTAATGGCACAGTGGCTCTGTCCATATGGAAACTTATAGGCAAGAACTGAACTGCAAGGGCAGGCAGCTACAAGGCAGTGTGTCTACCTCCCCAGAGCAGGTGGGCCTGAGGCCTGGAGCTGGCAGGCAGCTGGAGTGCCCACATTCCCGCCGAGGGGCAGGCAGGTCCCCGGAGACCAGTGTCATGGTGTCAGTGTAGGGGGTGGGCACTGATGAGGGGCAGCAGGAGGCCAGCTCTAGGGATGCCATTTGGCCTCTAAGAGACATCCCCACCCACCCATTTCTTACTCAGCCCCTCTGGGCCCTGCTGATGGGGTCAAGTGGCCCCAGCCTGGAAGGTACAGATTGGTGGGAGGAATGGTGGCCGCCTGGCATCTTGGGTGGTGTTTGGAATGCAGACAGTGCAAATGAAAGGGTGTGTTGTGATTTCCTTTAGGACAACAGGTCCTTTCCTTCCTTCCCACCTGCTCCTCTCTGCTGCCACTCTGCCCTTCAGCCCTGCTGCCTCGGCTCAGCATGCGTGTGCAATGCTAGACGACTCCTGCATGCAGCGTCCTGGCCGCCTGGGGCCGAGGGAGTGTCTTTCATGGGTGGCCAGGTTCCTCTGGGACACAGGCTCCCCCTCTGCACAGCCAGAGGCTGCTCCCAGGCAGCGGCGTCTACCCTGTTGCACCCAGAATGCTCCATGCTGGTCCCCTCCATGCATCATTCTGGCTGCAGCGGGCAGAGTTCCAAGTCAGCACCTGGTGTACACACATCTCCAAGTCATTCAACCAAACACAGGCCGAGGTGTGGCTGTGAGGGGTTCGATTCTGCAGGGTCATTAAGGTCCCAGGTCAGTGGACCCTGACAGGGAGCTGACCGGGTGGGCCTGATCTAACCAGATGGGCCTTTGAAACACAGAGAGTTTTCTCCATCTGGTCTTGGAAAAGGAAGCCAGAGGGATTCCACGGTGAAAGGGATGGGACAAGGGGGAAATTCTCCACTGGTAGCTTGAAAATGCAGGGGTCACGTGGTAAGGAATGCACATGGCTTCTAGGAGCTGGGAGCGGAGAAGTCAGCTATGCTGTGCCTGGACTTCTGACCTTCAGAAAAATGGTGTTGCTTAAGCCCCTGAGTTGGAGGTGTTTTCTCACTCATCAGCGGGGCACACATGCCCAGGTCAGCAGGTGCCTCCTGCCTCCTGAGCTCTGCAATCCCTCCTGCCTCAGTTGCTCCAAAGGCTGCTCCCCTTGACTGTTGGCCCCAGCAAGGCAAGCCTCCCTCAAACCAGGTGCTGACCTCTGGCACCAGCAGTGGCTCACTCACTGTAGGCTGGAAACGAGCTGGCAGCTGCTCACACCCACCCCACCTCTGCACCGCACAGCTGGACTGGGCATCTGGAGACCTGGGCTGGGTGCAGAGTCACCACTTTCTACTCATGTGACCTTTGCCAGCGACTTTGGCATTTTGTGCTTCTGTTCCCTCCTCTATAAAATAAAAACAGCAACAGGAACCACTTCAAGCACGGCCCTTTCTTCATGCCCCTGGCACTGAGTGCTGTGCTGACAGAGCCGACATGGTCAGGTAACGGGGTGGAATGTTCCCAGGACTTCCTGTGTGCTGCCGTCCTGCATCCCATTTTCTGAGTGTGTGTTCCAGCTTCTGAACTGTGTCAAAGTGTCCTGAAGGCATTTTGGGGTGGGGGCACCTCATAGCACATCAGTGATGTGCTCATACCAAATGCAAAACCCCAAACATACCGAGACTCATTCTGGAATCACCTGCAATTACCCCAAGCAGCCAGCCTCTCTCGGGTCCAGGGTCTCTTCATCCACCAACCCTGTGTGTGGAGCACTCTTCCCTGGGGAGAACGCTCAGCCTTGGCCTCAGCTCCGGGGCCTCCTCCTCCAGGCTCCTCCCCTTCAGGTCTCCATCAGTTCCCTCCCTTGGGCCTCCCTGGCCCCAGGCTTCCCCTGCCGTGCCCTCTCTCTGTGCTGTGAGCACCTGCCTGCCTGCCTGCCTGCCTGCCTGTGGTCCCCACGGCCCCACCTGTGCAGTGAGGCTGTGAGTTCACGAGGCAGGACCAGAGCCTCATTCTCTGTATGTCCCCGGTCTCCCAGGGGGCCTGACTGGTAGCAGTTGCTCATGCTCTGATCCCGCATGCAACTAGCTGTTCCAGAGCACCCCTGATGGACGAGCCAGGGCCCCGGCCTCGTGGAGCACTCGCCAGGGCACGTTTGCTGAAGGAATAAACAAACAATGAATGCTGATACCGGGGCCAATTAAATAGAAAATATGGAACAGTGTGTGTGTGGTGTGTATGCACATGTTGTGTATGATGTGTGTGTGGTGCATGTGAGTGTGGTATGTGTGCGTGTGTGCACGTGTGTCATCTGTGTGGTGTATGTGAGTGTGGTATATGTGCATGTATGCACGTGTGTCATCTGTGTGTGGTGTGAGTGTGGTATGTGTGCATGTATGCATGTGTGTGTGATCTGTGTGTGGTGCATGTGAGTGTGGTATGTGTGCGTGTATGCACGTGTGTGTGATCTGTGTGTGGTGCATGTGAGCGTGGTATGTGTGTGTGTGTGCACGTATGTCACTTGTGTGGTGTATGTGAGCGTGGTATATGTGCGTGTATGCACGTGTGTCATCTGTGTGTGGTGTATGTGAGTGTGGTATATGTGCGTGTATGCACGTGTGTGTCATCTGTGTGTGGTGCATGTGTGGTATGTGTGCTTGTATGCACGTGTCATCTGTGGTGTGTGGTATGTGTGCGTGTGTGCACGTGTGTCATCTGTGTGTGGTGCATGTGAGTGTGGTATGTGTGCTTGTATGCACATGTCATCTGTGGTGTGAGTGTGGTATGTGTGCGTGTGTGCACGTGTGTCATTGTGTGGTGCATGTGTGGTATGTGTGTGTGTATGCACGTGTGTCATCTGTGTGGTGCATGTGAGTGTGGTATGTGTGCATGTGTGCACGTGTGTCATCTGTGTGTGGTGCATGTGAGTGTGGTATGTGTGCATGTATGCACATGTGTGTGATCTGTGTGTGGTACATGTGAGTGGTATGTGTGCGTGTGTGCACGTGTGTCATCTGTGTGTGGTGCATGTGAGTGTGGTATGTGTGCCTGTATGCATGTGTCATCTCTGTGTGGTGTATGTGCATGCACATATGTGTGTGTGTGTGAAGGCATGGTGGTATATGTATGTGTGTAATGTGTATACATGTATTGTGTGTGACATGTGAGTGTATGGTGTGTGTATGGTGTGTGGGCATGTATGCACGTGTATGTGGGCATACTGTATAAAGGTGTGTGGTGTGTATACACATATTGTGTGTGATCTGTGTGGTGTATGTGTATACACATGTGTATATGTGTGAGGGCATATGTGAACGCGTGTGTCACATATGCATGTGTTGTATGTGATATATGTGTAGTGTGTATGCAAATGTGTGTATATATGTGTGAAGGCATGTTATATGTGTGTATAAATGTGTGTAGTGTGTATACATGTATTGCATGTGACATGTGAGTGAATGGTGTGTGCATGGTATGTGGGCATGTATGCACATGTGTGTGGGCATACTGAGTGTGTATACAAATGTGTGTATGTATACATGTTGTATGTGATGTGTGTGTGGTGTATATGTCTGCATGTATGCACATGTGTGTACATGTGAGGGTGTGTATGAATGTATATGTGTATGTGTTGTGTATGCAGTGTTGTGTGTGAGATGTGTGAGTGTATGGTGTATGTGTGTATGCACATGTGTGTATATATGTGTGATAGCATGGTGCCGTGTGTGTGTGCATGACATGTATGCACGTGTTGTGTATGATGTGTGAGGACAGGGTGCGTATGCATGTGCTGTGTGTAATGCATGAGGACATGGTTTGTATGTGCGTGTATACACGTGTATATGTGTGAGGGCATGGTGCTTGCGTATAAATATGTGTGTGGTGTATGCAGTGTTGTAATATGTGTGTGTGGTGTACGTATGTGTGTATGTGCATCTATGCATGTGTGTATATGAATGTATGTGAGGGCATGGTGCATGTGTATATGAATGTATGTGTGGTGTGTATGCACATGTGATGTGTGTGGTGTACGTATGTACATGTGTGTGCATCTATGCATGTGTGTATATACATGTGAGGGTATGGTACGTGCGTATGTGTGTGTGGTGTGTATGCACATGTGTGTGGGGGCGTGATCCCTGCCCACAGTACAGGGGTGACTGCCACCCTCTGACCCTGAGCCCCTCTCCACCCAACCCCGGGCCTCCCTTCTGAACATCTGGACCACACTCTCGCAGCCGGAGGAACCAGCCCCTCTGCCCTGTCTCTGTCCACCTCTCCTAAGAAGGAAAATTGGGCACTTTCCCAAAACGTTCTGCGGGTTTAAAAGCGGGGGGGGGGCGGGTAGGGGTAATTGCCTGCACATGTTACTTGCAGATGAAATTTCTGAAAGGTGAGAGAGACCAAAACAAAAACCCCATACCAGCTCAGACCCAGCCTCGAGTGGGCGGGCCGGGCACCCCTCCCCTGCAGCACACATGTCTGTGTCAGCCAAGAAACCGCTCTGGCTACGAAGTCTATACTTTCTCAATTTCCAAATTATCCCAAAGGCAGGATGTGTAGTCTCTGAGTGCAAGAACAACCATTAACCTGGCTCTCCTTCCAGAACCCACGGCATCCAGAGGCTTTCTAAATGTCCATGGACATGGGGAGGAGCCGCCACACAGAGTGACACCCAGGCTGCTGGACCCTGCACGAACAGCAGGGAATCCCCAGAGCTGCGGCGCCCCCACTCCCACCCAGCAGGCCTGGGCCGTGAGTTCTTCTCTTCCGTGGCCACACTTCCTGGGGAGCAGGTTTCCACCTGCAGTGTGGGGAGTCTGAAGTCAGTGAAAAGGAGCCTCTGGGCACGGGCAGCGCTGCAGCCCCAGTGAGAGACCCTTCTGCAGGAGCACACCTGGGCACGGGCAGCGCTGCAGCCCCAGTGAGAGACCCTTCTGCAGGAGCACACCTGGGCGACGGGCAGAGGGGAGGGGGCTGGAAGGCAGCCTGCAGAGCAGCCGGTTGCGAGCCCATAGGGCACAGGAAGAGCCCGCACCTGGGCACCCAGCCCAAGCCGTCCTTCTGCAGCCTGGCCAGCAGCCACGTGCACTGGCTGCCGCAGGGCGGGCTGCTGCCATTCCATCTGCACCTCAGCTGGGGCCTGGGTTCTGTGCCAAGTGGCCCCTAGCAGCCTCACACAGGCGGGCAATGGTGCCCTGGGCAGGTGGCATGGGCTCTGGGGGTGGGAGTGGTGGGCATGTAGGGGGCTGTGAAGCTGTGTCTCAGGGGCAGCAGGGACAGGACAGTACCCAGTTGGCAGAGGGGACCCAACTGGGTTTGGGCAGCTGGAAGGAAGCTCCCCCTGGCTCGGCTGGCCTCGGCCTTGTTATTCCGCCCAGTGTCCACAAAGCCCCCAGAAGAGGCTCAGGCAGGTTCTCCAGGGCCCTCCCGGAGTCCCCCTCAGGCCCCACTCCTGTCCATATCAGGCACTTGAGGCAGCATTTTCTAATAAAATGCAAATTAGCGATTGCCTTGCTGAAGAACAAGGGGTAAAAAAATCACTGTAAACAAAATCTCCGTTGCCATGGAGACTATTAAAAATAGATTGGCCACCCTACCCCCTTTCTTCTGGGTAATGTACAGCAAGTTCCTTCACACCACATTATTATTACTTTTTAATTATGAATAATTTCCTCCTTTCCATAGGAAGATGGATTAACACACAGAACTTCCCCACAAAGCCCCCTCAGCATGTATTTCAATATGCAAATATGGTGGGTATGTGCCCATGCATCCAGGCCCCAGGGCGAAGGCTCCGCGTGACCCCTTCCACCCCTCCTGGTCTCCCTGCGCTCTCAGCTTCCTGAGTCTATGTCTGTCTGTCTGTCTCTCTGTCCGCCTGCCTGCCTGCTCCAGGCTGCGGATTCAGAGACAGTAAGGACAGGCCTAGGAGGTCCGGCCTGGCAGAGCTGAGGAATTTGGGGGAAGCAGCAGACCCCATAAGAGGACGGGCACCTGGGAAAGCACAACATGCCCAAGGGAAGAGACGAACACCCTCTGCGCTCCCGCTGGCTGGGGGCCAACAGGCTCTGGTGAAAAGATGGGCTTTGTATCTCCTTGCTGCCATCTTTCCACTCAGCCTGTAGGAGTAGGGCAGCCACCGCCTGCCAGTGGGTCTGGGACGGAGCTGAAGGCAGTGGGAGCCAGGGCAGTGGGAGCGCCCATCACCGTCCAGCCCCTGTCCCCCGAGGGCTCCTGAGCCCCTGAGGTCCCCAGCCTCCAATGCACAGGCCTGCTCCCCGGGGCAGCCTCCACAGACCCTCACCACTGTCCGCATGCGGATGAAGACCCACACCAATCACAGGCTGCGATTTCATCACAGGGTTCTCGGTCTGGGGAGTTCAAGCGACTTCTGAGACCACTTGAGAGTGCAACCTGCCCAGTGCCACCTACAAGGACTGCCTTTGCCAAGGTGCCAGGGCTGAAGCCCAGCCACACCTGGTAGAATCTTTGTATTCTTTTAAGCCCAGATGAGTTCCAAAGAGCCAGTCCCTGGCACACAGAGTCCTGCCTTTAGGAGGCTGCCTGCGGCTGCATCCTGAGCAATCCCCACAAGAAGCTGGGTGCTAAATACTTCAAGCTCCATCTTTTGATCCTGGGGGTCACAGAGTAGCTGCCTGCCCCCACCCAGAGAGAAGGGGGCCCTGTGCACCCTGGAGGCCGAACTCTAGCTGCCGTGGAAGGGGTGATGAAATCTGGAAGCCCTGGACATCTCAGCTGTTGTATTTCAGCACAGCAGACGCAGACGGTGGAGAGAGAAGCTCCCTCCTTGTGTGTGGTGTGGGTGTGCAGGCAGCCCCAAGCTTTCCAAAGCCACTCTGCTGGCTCCTGGGGCCACCAGGGCAGGCAGCTGGACAACCAAGTGGCAGGACAGTCCCACAATCGCATGCGGCTCATTACAACGGGCACACAGGAAGCAGGCTCTAGGAGGGAGCAGCTTGGGTGAGGTCAGCTCCCTACCTGACGTTTACATGAAACTCTGCTTTCTGCTTTCATCTGGGCCCTGGGGAGGCAGAGTCTGTGTGGGTCACAAGGAAGGGTCTCTGCAAAGGGCAGTCTGCTGGGCTGTGGGGAAGGAAGAAGGTCTGCAGGGGTCTCTGAGCATGCTGCAGACCCCAGGGGAGCCCCCCGACATGTAGCAGGCCCCTCCCACCTCCTCATGAGCAGATGCCCCCAGACTCTGAGAGTCTCTGCTCCCCTCTCCGCTGACATAGGCCCCAGAATTTCAGGAGCATCCTGGAAAAAGCCATACCCGCGCCTCCTCTGCCACCTCCTCTTCCTCTCGCCTGTGCCCCAAGACCCATGGGGCACAATGGAGTCCTTACAGCACCCCCAAGCAGAGCAGGGCTGCCCATAGGTGCCCCCAAGGCCAATGGCTGCCACCTGCACAGACAGGTCCCAAAGGGCAGCTGGGTCCCTCCTGGGAGCAGCTTGCAGCACCTGCAGCCGTCGGCTCAAGGAGTGGACCCTGGGGCCGATCCCAGTAGCCTCCTTGGGGCAGAGAAGCACAGGGGAAGTGGGGGCTGGCCCTCCCCACACCCACCCTCCAGGTTGGGATGGGGCTGTCGCTCTGGCTTCAGCAGCCACTTGGACCTTTCTGCCTGCACTGCTGACCCCTTGATACTGACAAACACAGCTGGCTGTTTCATAACCTTAGAGTCTAGAGCAACACAAATCGAGCAGCCTCTTGCTTCGAAAGTCTGCAGGGCAAACGGTGGGCCCAAGGGCTATGCCGTTTTGGGGATGCAGCTCCTCCTCCTGCTGGCTGCACCTGGCTGGCAGGCTAGGCAGGGCTCACCTTCTTCACCCACAGCAGAGAAATCCCACAGCTGCCGGGCGAGCCCCAGGCCCCTCGGCACGGTGTGCAGCAGGGTTTGCACAGCAGGGCGTGGGAAGGCGGCCCCACCTCGCCCCTCCTACTCTCCTCGGCTCTGCATAAGAGGCACATCTCTCTGGGAGGGTGGAAGGGGCGACCAGGTGCTTTGCCAGGACAGCAGAAAAGGGGAGAAGTGGCTGTGACTTGGTCTATGTCATCAGCACAGCCCGATGGAGGGGAGAAAAGATCACAGAGGTGGAGAAGCTTCTCCCTGCTCCCTGTAAGAGTCTCTCAGCCTCCCAGCCTCTCCCAAAACCCCTGGTCAGAGGTAGAATACTCACCCCAGCTCAGGGGCGCCTCAGTTGAAGCTCTCAGGAAAGAAGGAACCTGGCTCTGCAGTCCTTGAGGACATCAGAGAGGACACCACCAGCCCTGTTACGATCCCTTCCAGAGAGCACAGTGGCTCAGCTTGTCCTGGGTGTTGAAAAGTAGCTGTTCCCCAAAGCCTTTCTTTCTTAGAAGGATGTGCCCAGCCAGGGGAGAATCCTGACCCCACAGCAATGGGTTGTCCCATAGTCATTAGGGTGGCTGCCATTGAAAGCACAGAAAGTCACCAGGTGCCAGTGAGAGGGTGGGGAAACTGCAACCCCTGTGTGTTGCTGGTGGGAAGGGAAGACAGCGCCGCTGTGGTGGAAGACACAGGTTTGGTGGTTCTCTAAACAATCAGACAGAATTGCCATATGGTCAGCAACCCCACTTCTGGGTACACCCCCAGGGGAACTGAGAGCCTGAACTCCAACGGATTCGTGCACCGGCGTTCATGGGAGCGCCACTCACCATAGCCATGGAGGCAGCAGCCCAGGGTCCATGGATGGATGGATGGAGAGACAGAGCGTGCTCCATCCACACAAGGGAATACGAGCCAGCCTTGAAATGGGAGGACATTCTGACACACCCCACCACGTGGATGAACCCTGTGGACATCATGCTGAGCAAAATCAGTCAGTCACAATGGGACCAATCCCGTGTGATTCCACTTATGTGGGGTCCCTAGAGTCGTGAGATTCAGAGACAGAAAGAGCTGGGCCACCCGAGGGGAGGGTGGAGGAAAGAGGGCTTGCAGTGAGGAATCTCACCCCTGCCACAGGAGGGGTCAGGCCTCTGCCCTCAGCTTCTGGGGGCATGTTCCTCTGCCCTCAGCTTCTGGGGGGATGTCTAAGCCCCTGGAATGGTCTGCTGATGAGTGTCTTTATTCATCCGGGATCTTGGGATAGCCAGGAAGTGACAATGTGATGTGGGGGGCTGGGGCCTCACAGGATCAGTGACCTCTGGAAGGCCTGGAGCTGCCGTGGTAATGCCAGTGAAGACTCGGGCATGAAGGAGATGCCAGGGGCTGGGGAGAGGGGAAGGGAGAGTTCGTATTTCCTGGGGACGGAGCTTCAGGTTGGAAAGATGAGAACATTCAGGAGATGGATGGTGATGGCTGCACAACAAGGTGAATAGACTGACGCCACTCAACAGTGCACTTAAAAACAGTTTAGACGGTACATTTTATGTTATGTATATTTCACTACAATTACAAAATGTTTTTCCAGGCACAGGGATGTGCGTGCTCCATCCAGCTGCCTAGTCCTCCCTCCTTGCATACCCACCCATGCACACACGTGCACACACGTTTCCCACGCTAAAAGATGGCCAAGTTCTTCCTACAGCAAAACAAAGGGGAGATATGGTCCCTCGACACCAGTAGACAACTTTCCCTCCCTTAGATAATCTATGTCCTTGAGCAATTTTATAAAGAAGGATCCAAACGGTGCCAAGCGGGAAAAGCCACGTGTGTCAGTCAAGAGCCTTCGACCTCTGGCCGAGAGCAACAAGAAAGCCGCAGACACAGATGCCCACACACACGGGGTGCTCCGTCGTGGGGCCAAGTCTCACGCCAGCACCACAGCTTGGGGATGCTGATGCCCACACACACGGGGTGCTCCGCCGTGGGGCCAAGTCTCATGCTAGCACCCCAGCTTGGGGATGCTGATGCCCATACACAAGGGGTGCTCTGTCGTGGGGCCAAGTCTCATGCCAGGATCTCAAGCTGGGATCAGCTTGGGGATGCTTCTCAGCAAGGGGATCAGGGGAGAACATCAGGAAGGGGCAGACCAAGACCAAGACACGGAGGGATGGACAGGGCCGTGCCAACTGCTTTGGCATTCCTCAAGCCTGGGTGGCAAATCTACTCTGCTTAGACCTGCTGCTTGAGAAGGAGGTTTGGGAGAGGAATTCCTGCCCAAAAAGTGAGGGAGGACATTACACGGAAGACCCAGCTCCTTCTCATGCAGCCTGGCACCAGGCAGTCGGTTATAGGAGATGGCACCCTTCTCTGTGCTAGCTCAGATCGGGTCACCACCCACCTACAAATGTATCCTTATTTAATTTATAGCAATTATACTCACATTCTGCTAGACAAATAGATTTTACAAGCCCTCAGTGAAATGTGGATAATTGTGTCTGCTGGTGTCGAGGGACCGTATCGTCCAAGCTCGGGAGGAAGAATGGCTTCCCGAGTCCTCCTAATGCCGTAAATTAGCAGAGAACATTCCCATGGCAGCTGAGCAATTATCCATGATTTCAGTTTTCCCCATGCCCCCTCCTCACCTCTGTGGGCTGCCTGGCCATGCCAGTGCACATGTGTGTGTGGGGATGTTTTAGGCACAGGTGGCTGGGAACGGCTCTGCTGTCCCTTGAGCTGCCCACTAAGATGCCTTTTCCCCGTGAGACGCCTCTCCCCATGTTGGGATGCCACCCACCTCTGTGCTCTTCCATGCCAACCTTTCTCCTGAAAATGGCCATCGTCAGAGGAGTTTCCAGAAAACCAAAAGTGAGACAGTCTCACCACTGCCAAGACCTATGTATTTGCAGGGTTCCTGAAGATGTAGGAGGTCAAACAGGAGCTTCAGAAGTGCACAGCAGGCAGCAGGGACCACCCAGTGATCACAAAGGTTGCCTGTGTGCATGTGCACACACGAGTTCACAAAATCCACAGGCACTCGGGCACCCCGAGGTTCACAAGTGCCTGCAGCTCTGCCACCTTCACGCAGGGCAATTCTGGGGAAGCCCCTTCATTTCCAGACCTCGGCATGTTCATCTCTACTGGGAGAAGTGATCCCCACCTCCCACCTCCCACCTGCAGTCCCCTCACCATGTGGTCACAAAATCATACGTGATGAAAAATAGGAAAACATTTTGAAATGCACAAAGCACCGATGAAATCAAAGGCAGGGCTGCTCATGTGAGTTCTGGGCACCCTGGCGTCTCCGCACCCTTTCCTCAAGCAGATTCACGAGTGCTGCTAACAGGTGTGCCTGCTTTAGGCAAATCTGATGTTTAAAAAACACAAATTGGCTGGTGAGTCACTTTATAAAAGGTCCCTTTACTGTGGAAATGGAAAGTTCCTGAGTGCATTTCAGATCTACTGTCATTTAAAAAAATACTTGTTTATCTACAAGTTTCTCAGAACATATGTGCAGCACCAAGTCTGGGACTCCCAATTAGAACGCCCCCACCCACGAGGGGAGCATGGGAGGAAAGCATGAGTCAGCGGCCCCAGGGTGGTGCTGCTGGGACCTTCTCCCTCCATGGCCATGTCCAGCTCTCTCCAGCACCTGGGCCTGCCCCCACCCCAACCCAGGAGAAGGGGTCGTTCTCACATGGCACCACTATTAGCAGGTGGGGCAGGCCTGGGGGAAGCGAGTGCACGGGGAACCCCTTTGCCTCCCAGCCACCGCTCTGCAGCTCAAGAGCTCAGCCACCTGAGGGGAGGGCAGAGGAAAGAGGGCTTGCAGTGAGGAATCTCAACCTGCTGCAGGAGAGGTCAGGCCTCTGCCCTCAGCCTCTGGGGGGGGATGTCTAAGCCCCTGGAATGGCCCGCTGATGAGTGTTTTTATTCACCTCGGGTCTTTCGCTAGCCAGGAAATAACCATGTGATGTGGGGGGCTGAAGTCTCGCAGGATCAGTGACCTCTAGAAGGCCTGGAGACACAGGTCAGCCATGGACACCACCAAGTTGCCGAGGTGAAGCTGGTGAAGACTCCAGCATGGAGGTCGACGGGCTTCCCCGCTGGGCAGACCCCCCTTCTAGGTGCTGTTAAACTTCAGTGCTGGCAAGACGGGAAGATGACACCGTCCTGACCCCACGGCAGAGGGCAGGGTGCTCCGTGTCACCTGCAGGCCTCTGCCTCCACAGCCGCTTCTCTCGGCTGGTTCCACTCTGTGCCTCTCAGCCGTGACAAACACTGAGCACAGTGACTGCTGAGCTCCAGTTCCTCTAGCGAACGGCTGGACCTGAGCGTGGTTCTGGAAGCCTCTTCGCCCGAGGCGGGTGTCACAAGTGGGGCTTCTCTAGGAGGATGGCTCCCTGTGTGTGGAAGGACGCCGGGCCTGGCCTGCCTGCCAAGCTTAGGGAGCCCTCCAGAGCCCATGGGCCACAGCCACCGGCAGGACAGCCACTCCCTCCCCATGAAGACATGTGGGGAGGGACAGGGCCCAGGGCCTCACCCAGACAGGGGGCGAGGCTCAGATGACCCTCGTTGGCAGTGGGTGACAGGAGGGGGCCCCAGAAGTTGAGGACACAAGAAACACAGACCCCTCAGTAGAGCATGTGGGGCCCCAGGGGTGCACCCAACGTGGTCACTATAGGACCAAACAAGATGACACAGGTCTCTGGCAAGCCGGAGGCCTGGGAAGCAGCCATCCTCTTTCCGCCTGTTGGGGGAGGTCTCCTTGAGGCCTTGGGAGAAGGGCAGAGAGAGAGAAGGGGAGGGAAGTGGTCAGGTGCAGGAAGGTCTCGGTGCAGGTGGCCCACGAGGCCCGCGGGTTCTAGGTACCCACGCCCCACCCCAAGCGGCCTGGTCCTCAGCAACTGGCCCCATGTCCCACAGGCTCAGCAGCTCCCAACAGAATTCTAGGTGCTGCCCAGATGAGGTGAGGAGGGGTCTTGCCGGCTACTGGCCTCCAGCCTCGTGGGGGACAGAGGTGCCCAGGGAGGAGCAGAGAGGGAAGAAGAGCTTTGAAGGGGCTGTCTGTTCTGAGAGGGGCGGGACTTGGAGCCTGGGATCCCTGGGGAGAAGGGGATGGGCCGGGGAGGGAGAGGACAGTTCCTGAGAAGCCCCTCTGAAGACAACTGCTCTGGAGAGGCAGGAGGGAGAAAGGGAAACGGGGAAGCCATGTGCAGACAGCAGCTGGGGCGACATTTGGGGAGGAGGGCCCCCACAGCAGCAGCACAGCCTCGTCTTCCAGGTAAATCATCCTGCGGCCTCGCTGGCAACTGTGACCAAGACAAGATGCCCACCCCCTCCCCACGTCCAACCCCCTCCTCCGTCCTACGCTGCCGCGGTACCCTGCGACGGGACTTCAGGAGCCCCGTGTACCACGGACTCCCCTCTCTCTGCCTCTAGCCTCGATATCCTTCCAGACTCCAGACTCCCAACAGAGTTTTCAAAGGCCTCTCGGCGTCACGTGTCCAAAACCAAACTCCTCCCATCCTGCGGTCTTCCCCGAGGAAGCCGCCTCTTTCCAGTGTTTCAACCACACGTTCTCGGCATTGCCCTCGATTCCTCGACTGTCCCCACCACGCCCCCATAGACCAGGATGCCCGGTGGATTCTGCTTTCAAGGCCTGTGCAGATCCCGCCGCACAGACCCCAACCCCACCTCCCCCACGGCCCGGTGCCACCGCCTCCCCGGACGTTTGCTGCCTCCCTGCCTCCCTGCCCACCCCTTGGCCGTTGTCAGCACAGCAGCCAAAGGGATTCCTGTAAAATGGAAGTCACATCCTCCCGGCCCTGCTGGGGCTCAGCTCCTGGGGTTCTTGCTGCCTCCCACGTGTCCTCCAACGCCGCTGCCTCTCCAGGTTGGACACTGCCCCCTGTGCAAACGCAGACCCCGCCCCTTTGCCCTCTCCATTTTCCCCAGGAATGTTTGCCCCCCTCTGCCTGCTCAGTGCCCATAGACAAGGTCAGCTCAATACATATTTGTTCAAGAAACAGACAAGGAGCAAACCTAGTGGAGTCACTGCTGGGCAGGGCCGTCCATCAGCAAACCCCCACGCAACCCCCTTCTCCATCGTCCATGAGGCTCTTGGTGACCCCGTCCCAGACACCCTGCCCAGGCGCACACTCAATCACTACCCAGAGCACGTCCCATGCCCCCAGCTCCCTGAGGCCTGTGCACCCACTGTGCCCTCTACCCGGAATGCCTTCCTCTTCTCCTTTCCTGGCAAGGGCCAGCCAACCTCAGCCCTAGCACAGGCACCACTTCATCCAAGGTGACCTCCCTGCCCCTCAGTCAGGGTTAGGAGCCCCTTCTGCGGGCAACCTCTAGGCACCCTCACTCACCCCACCCCAGGGTGCTGACAGCCTTCAGGCCTCCCTGTCTCCTGCTCACAGCAGAAGCTCCCTGCAGCCAGGGGCGGACCCTGTTCACCAGTCTCCCACGTGCAGAATCCTCCAGGAAATACCTTATGTGATGAATGAGCTCATAGTAGGGGGTCTCCCAGGACAGGTGGTGTGGGAATCACAGCCTGCCCAGGCCTCCCAACCCCTCCCAGGAGCACAGGGGTGAGTGCCTCTCCCTCCACACTGACCGGGCGCTGGACAAGGAGGTCACAACCAAGGAGCTCCTGTCACCTGGAAGTGACGCTGGGGCTTGGCGGGAAAGAACCCCTGCCAGAGCCTGCCCCAAGGTCCACCCGCAACCCCCAACTGAGCTCCGACTCTCAGCAGCCGTGGGTCCTGCTGCCTACCTGCTGTGCTCTTCCCTGTGACATTCCCTCCAGCTCGAGTCACCACTGGCCTGGGATTTCCTCCTGTCTCCAGGGTGGGGCCCACTGAGTCTTCTTTACTGGGACCACCCGCTACCCCACCAGGCTTCCAAGCGCTCGGTCCAGCCCCGGCTGTCCTCTCCTCTCTGGCCTCACGCAGGTCTGTGGCTCAGGAGGGCCTGCTGACAACAGCCACGGTCTTCCCCTCAGGCCTGGCTGCAGCTCCAGCTGCCACTTTGGGGATCCTCAAACCTGGCCCACCCGGACCAACGCTTGTGTCCCCGACTTGCCCCGTCTCTGCTCCTGGTAGGCAGCCCTACCCACTTAGTCACCAAAGTCTCGCCCCACCATGGTCAACTGCAAGCTCCCAGAGGGAGACGCATTTCCCCACGGCCCCCTCTCTGTGCCGACACTCGTGGGCCAGCCTCACCTGTCACCCGATGGCTCGCTGTTTAGCATGTATCAAGTGACACTCATGCCCTGCCAACCCCTCTGAAAGCTTCCTGGTTTTGGAAAATAAAATCTGCGCTCCTTACCCAAGGCCTGTCACGCTCCTCTCTCCTCTCTCACCTCCTCTTGCTACACTTAACCCTCTAGGCACATAGGTCTCTGCCAGCTTCTAGAACATTCTCAGATCCTTCTGCCCAGGCCACTGCACCCTGCAAACCCCTCTTCCTGGAGCACCCCCGTCTAGGCCTAACCCCATCCTGGCTGGTTCTCATCCCTGAGGCCTCAGCCCCCTCTGAGTGCCCTGAGCAAGTCCCCTCCCCCAGAACCCCCTGGAGTGGGGAGGCTTGTGTGGCTTCACTGCTCACTGGGAACCCACAGTGTGTG
Source organism: Alouatta palliata (assembly GCA_004027835.1). NCBI lineage: Eukaryota > Metazoa > Chordata > Mammalia > Primates > Atelidae > Alouatta > Alouatta palliata. Next base: position 3,984 of record PVKV010016800.1, on the reverse strand, counting down.
GCCCAGCAGAGTCAACACCCTGGGGTCCCGCCAGCCTTCCTGGTTACCGAGTGACTCCCTCCACAGGCGGCACTGCACTCCCAGGGGAAGGAGGTGCCCACAGCTGCCGAGGGTGGTGCTCTAAAAGATCCTCACTTCCTTCAGAGGAACAAAGCCCAAGATGTCTGTGAGACCCAACAGGACACAGAGGGGCCACGGGGTAAATAAAGGTGGATCCTACTGAGCTGTGCACTCGGGATCAACCTCGGGGTGGCACTCACAGCCCAGGGACGGGCAGAACAAGGACATGGGAGAAGACAGGTGGGACAATGACCAGAGGAGGTGGTGAAGGGACAGAGGAGGGGAGGAGGAGGGGAGGGGAGGAGGAGAGGACCAGGAACGATGGGTGCGGAGGCCCTGTCCAGGGGTCTTGCTGCAAAGGGGGGTGGTAGCCAGGCCTGCGCCTGGGAAAGCGGGTGTGGGGAGGGCTCTCACTGCAGTGGGAAGACAGACACGGTGACCAGTGTGGTGCTGGGAGAACCACGTAGAAGAGGAGGGAGAAGAGAACAAGGCTGCGGGACTCACAGCCTTGAGCTGGGGAGGAGAGGGGGACACAGCCCACAGGCAGAGCCACGGGGGGCACAAGTGCTGGTGGGCTGGGTTGGAGGAGAGAGAGGAGCAGAAGGGGGGCTGGGGCATGAGGACTTTCAGGGCCTGGTCGTGGGGCCCACCTTCCTGGCAGCACCCCAGCCCTGTGTCACATGTGTCCCAAGCAGGCAGGGCCCAGAGGGGAAGCAGACAGTTGAGGATGGCTGTCACAGGTGCTGGGAGTGGAGGTGTTTTCATCAACACACAGTGTCTTTCTTGCTCGAACAGTAATAAACCCTCAGGGGTTGGGGAGCAACCCGTATTATAAACCGGTAGCCCTGAGAGGTAAGGACGATGAAGAGCAGCGCCAGGCAGGCCGGGAGCGCTCACGACACAGCGCTCTGTGGTTTCGGTAAGACTTTGTCTCCAGCCGATGGGGCAGGCACCTGTCATCTCCGTTTTACCAATGAGAAAACTGGAGTCCAGAAGTGAGCTGATGAAACCTCGTGTGCAGCCCAGAACTGCCCTGGCACACAGCTTGGCTTACTGGTCCACACCCACCTCGTTACCAAATTTTGGAAGGGACAGCACACCCCTAAACCTTTAGGGGTCCCTTTTTTTTTTGCTTTGAGAGGAAGTTTCACTCTTGTGGCCCAGGCTGGAGTGCAATGACACAATCTTGGCTCACTGCAACCTCTACCTCCTGAGTTCACGGGATTCTCCTGCCTCATCCTCCCAAGTAGCTGGGATTACAGTGTGCACTAACATGCCCAGATAATTTTATATTTTCAGTAGAGATGGGGTTTTATCACGTTGGCCAGGCTGGTCTCAAACTCCTGACTTCAGATGATCCACCCACCTTGGCCTCCTAAAGTGCTGGAATTACAGGCGTGAGCCACCATGCCTGGCTTAGGAGTCCCTTTTCTTAGTTTATTTATCTGCAGAAGCAGGGAACTGACTGACAACCTGCAGACCCTCAGTTACTGCTGCTCCTGAAGCTCTCCACAGCCTCACCTCTCCAGGTGTGATGATCAGAGCAGCAGCTCCGCCTCCCCGTGAGCTAGTAAGAGATGCTGATGGGGGACCCCTGCCTACTCAGAATCTGGATCCCGATGTGTCTGGGGAAACAATACAACCGGGGGGGCTCTGTTCCACATCACCCAGCACCGTCTCAGGGACCCTGCTCTAGGGAATGGAGCAGCTGAGGCTCCCAGGTCTGGGAGATGTCCTTTGATCCTGTTCGAAGAAAGGTTCCCCACACCAGTGGCCTGGCGGGTGCTCTCTGAGAGGTGACTGCAGGGGTACTTCCCGGGCCGTGCCTCCTCCTTGCCACACTGGTCCTGCGAGATTCCCCACAAACAAGGGGAGCTGTGGTGCCGAACACACTTGGGAACCCACCAGTGATTCTGTCTCACGGATGCTCCTGATGAACACAGGCCCGTCGAAGGTACCAAGAAAGTGTGGGTGGGGCCTCTGCACCTTCCTTAACCCAGCATTTCTCACACTTACCCATGGAGCCCCTGATTAGGACACAGCCAAGACCCCCGAAGAAGGACCCTGTTGGGGAAACATCCTGAGATAGGAAGTACAGCGAGCAGAGAAGGCAGAGGCTCCTCACGGGCACATTCACACTCACCCTTTTGACAGACCCCACATGTACACGCACATGCACACATGCACACATGCATTTGTGACATGCACACACATATTCACAACACACACATGCACACACGTGCACGCACACATTTGTGACACATTCACAACACACACACGTGCACGCACACATTTGTGACCCACACATTCACACATACACACATGTGCACACATACATGTGACATGCACACATATTCACAACACACATGCACACACGTGCACCCATACATTTGTGACATGCACACACATTCACAACACACAGATGTACACACGTGCACGCACACATATGTGACATGCACACACATATTCACAACACACATGCACACGTGCACGCATGCATTTGTGACATGCACACACATTCACAACACACACAAATATGCACACGTGTGCACACGTGTACACACACACTTCCCTGAGGATGCTTTGCCTCCCGGCCACGTCTTTTCCAAAGCAGCTGTTGGCTGAGCCCCGTGCTCCCAGCAGATGGAACCGGGCCTGCTGGCTACGGCTGGCACTTCACCTGATGTGGCCACCACAGAACCATGGCATCCCCACACTCCGTTCTCCTGTGCAACTGAATGCCCAGGCGAACCCCACAATCAGCCTTAGGAAATGGGGCTGCAAGGCATCCGCCGTGCTGACACAGACCCACCTGCAGCGACACCCTCACTCTCCTCTTTTCCTCCCTCTCTGTCCCTTGAAGGTCCTGGTCCACTGTAGCTGGCTCTTGGGTGTGGCCCCAACACAAACCCTCCTGTCTCCCACGGTCACACCCCGGAGCCATGGTTTCCCCAGAGTCTCTGCAGTGAGGAAGGTGAGGGAGGGCAGGTGCCATGGGGAGCTCACGGGGCAGGGAGGCCTCCTGCAGACCCACCCTGGTCTGGGGGCTGCTCTCCAGCTGTGTCTGCCCTCACCCAGCCTTTGCGTGCAAGAACGAGTCCAGGGACATGGCATCAGGCAGAGCCATCTCCACTGATGGGGCCCAGAGCCCTCTTAGGCTGGTCTTAACTTTCCACCTGTCCCCAACACAGGGCTGCTGTCCCCTGAACGTCACCACAGGCGCGCCAACCCACAGGTGACCCACAGGTCTTCTGCTTTCCTCTGGTTCCCTCAGCCACACCCACAAAGAGCCTCCGACAGCCTCAGGAGAAAGAGATACGGTCTGCTCTGACTTCACTGATGCCCACGTCCACACCTCTGCCGGTGGGATCCATGGTGGCAGTGCCCGTGACACTCACATCCCCAGCAGGATGGGGCCTGTGCCCTTCCCAGGTCAGGACTGGGGTAGGTGACGCTCCCTGTCCTCCGGCTCACCTTCTCAGAACTGGCAGTGGGGTGCTGATGGGAAAACGACCGTCTAATTTCTGTCTGTATGAGTGTAACTGTGCGGGGAGCTTGTGTAAGTGAAGTCATAGAGTATTTGTGCCATACAGTGGCGCTTGCCCCTGCTCCATGGCCAGAGTTCCCGGCTGACTCACTCTTGGCTCCCAGTCCCCCTTCCAGCTCTTCCCCCACCGACTCTTCCCCTGCCAGTGACTGCCCCGGAGAGACTGTTCCCCCGAGATTCTCCCCCACCCAGACCGTCTCTTGTGGCTGTTCATCCCAACAGCACCGCTACCAAAGCAGCCACAGGTCCAGGTGCTGTACAGAGGCACGCACAGGCACGCAGGGACGCACAGGCACGCAGGCGCGCACAGACACGCAGGCACGCACAGGGACGCAGACACGCACAGACACGCACAGGCATGCAGGCACGCAGGCGCG
>PVKV010016799.1:0-49632 GCA_004027835.1 Alouatta palliata | reverse complement strand
GTTCATCCATGTCCCTACAAAGGATGCGAACTCATCGTTTTTGATGGCTGCATAATATTCCATGGTGTATATGTGCCACATTTTCCCTGTCCAGTCTATCATCGATGGGCATTTGGGTTGGTTCCAGGTCTTTGCTATTGTAAACTGTGCTGCAATGAACATTCGTGTGCATGTGTCCTTATAGTAGAATGATTTATAGACCTTTGGATATATACCCAGTAATGGGATTGCTGGGTCAAATGGAACCTACTATATTTCACCATAACTATGTTGATATGGATATGTAAAGAGGGGATGGGTATAATTTTTCTTTTCTGCTAGATATTGAGATTTGAAGAAAGCAGGATGTTTGTAAACATAGTAGATATTTGATAAACACATGCTTATAGCATTCTTTTCTTCTTAATCGAGGATTACTGAAAAAATTGAAAATACAGAAAAATACACAGTGAAATATTTAAATAATTAGTAAGATTATAAACTAAAGTTAAGGACTTCTATTTTAATTTTTAAAAAAATGTACGCATCCCTATATATCTATATGTAGCTACATATTTAAATTATTTGAATCAAATTCTTAGAGCCTTCTTATTTTGCTTGTTATCCATGCACATTTTATAATTTTATTAAAATTACTTAAATATACTTTGAATTATTATATCTTATGTACTCTTATTTATGTAAATATTTTTACATTTTTATTTTTATTTTTTTTCTGAGACAAATTTTGCTGTGTTGTCCAGGCTGGCCTCAAACTCCTGGGCTCCAATGATCCTCCCACCTCACCCTCCTGAGTAGCTGGGACTACAGGAATACACAACCATGCATAGCTTAATTAATACTTGAAATTAAATGTTTAATGTGTATAATTTGATGGTAAAAAATATAGGCTTAGAGTCTATGAACATGTAACATTATTATAGACCTAGTAGGAGTTTCCAGTTGCTATACTTCAATACTTTTTGTAAGATAGATAAAAGCATATAAATGCAATTTACAAATGATAGGGCCAGAACCAGGGTGAGGTAAGCAAAGTGTCTCAGGCACAAAATTTCAGTAGATCCCCACTTCCCATTGCAAATGCTGACCCTACTTTTCCATGATCCTGAGAGTGAATGGTTTATAAAAACTTACACCAAATGCCTTGTTTGCCTCACCCTAGTCCTGATGCTGACAAATGATAGTCCTGTTTTTGCATTATCCTAAAAACATACTGTTGAAGATGCATTATCATAGTCAAGATATTTTGTTCCTGAAACCTATCCACTAAATTCACATTTAGAAAGCATTCTTTGTAAATAATTTCTCATTTGAAAATAATTTAAGATAATTTAAAGATTTTAAGATTTTTCTGTGTATCTCTTTTTAACCTGTAGAGGTAGCATAGTTTCTTCTACAATTTGACACTGATTCTGCCACATGTGTTCTTATTTTTTGTCCATCTGCTTGCATCCGCAAGCCTGTAACCATTAGCCAAATGTCTTAAGTAGAATGGTCAAAACTCGTCACCTTTACTTCTTAATCTGCCACTCATTTCTAAATGTGAGCAAAACATAGTTCTCAAAACCAATGTAAAATGTGCTAACACTGTCTGTAACGCTGGGCTGTTTAGCAGTACCTCTTTCAATCCCATTCTTCTTGCCTGGCTTCTCTAACACCGTTCCATCAAGACTGTCTTTGTATTGCTTGTTTACTTTCCTGTTTTGTGTTTGATTTTTTTTTTTTTTGGTAGCAGCAATAGACATAGAGTGGGATTTGAAATTCTGAGAGATGGTATATTTGAGATTTCAATTTCAGGTAAGGGATAGGAGCAAAAATCCAATATAATAATTAAATGACAATGAATAATAAAAAGAAACATTGAAGCATTAAGTGACAATCTAAAATGTTCAAGAAATTTGATGGTAAAGAACTTTAACTGGAGTCTGAATGGAAAGAAGGATTTTGTTCAATAATTGTTAAAATGTGATCATGTTTATATATCTTGTTGTAGATAGACATTTGACCATGGGTACATCAAAAATAATTGATTGGTACAGTTGAGAGTTTCTCTAATATTGTTTACTTGGCTTTTTAGGGGGTTCAATCAGCAATTAGATAACTTTTCTGTTGTGTTTAAAATCATATGGACTTAAAATGATAAAGATAATGTGAAGTCTGTGGAATTAAGTGAGAGAAATTGTGGGAACGTAAGAGCAGCAGAAAAATATTCTGAGTTACAGCACGTCAGGTGATAAGCAGGTCATGGAAGTGACAGTGCATGTGAGTTGTGAATGTTTGGCATAGAGGACTCCTAAGAACTGTAAAGTGAAGGTGCCAGAAAAGGCATCAAGGTGATGTAGTACGGTAAATATAACTTGGTTTGGCTGTGATAAAGAAGAGTAGTCGCACATTCTTTCAGTGACAGTTTGACCTTTGATATTTTATGACAAATAACTAAGCCATACTCAGTAGATCTGAATCATAAAATCATAAAGCTTTAAAACTGGAACTGATATTCTAGATAGATTTGTTGAACTGACATCTTTTTACAATTGAAGTAAAGGAAATGTAGATAATCAAAGGTCACATTGCAAGTGAGTAACAAAGTTAAAGCTACATAAACATAAATAACTAAGTACTTGGATAAATGTAATTTATTCTTAATTTCAATAGTTTTGGGGGCACAGGTCGTTATTGGTTACATGGGTAAACTTTTTAGCTGTGATTTCTAAGATGCTGGTGAACCTGTCACCTGAGCAGTGTACACTGTACCCAGTATGTAGTCTACATTTTCAACTCTATTTGTCTGATTTTAGTATCAGGATAAAATTATCTTTATAAAATGAATCAGTGAGTGTTCTCTCCTCTCTTTTTCTGCATGAAATTTTGTTGAATTGCTGTTAATTCTTCTTTAAACTTTTCATTGAATTCTCTAATAAAACCATTAGGGTCTGGATATATCTTTTATGAGATTTTAAAACTTGTAAATTCAATTTACTTAAAAGTTATAGGACTATGAAAATTACCTATTTCATATTGGATAAATTGTGGTATTTTGTGTTTATTGAGTAATTGGTGTATTTCTTCCATGTTGTTTATGTGTGTAAGATACAGTTTATGTGTGTAAAGTTGTTTATAATATTTTCTTATTATTCTTTTGATGTCTGTAGGGTCTATAGTTATATTCTGTTTTAACCCTGATATTGACAATTTTTGTGTCTTTTCTAGATTTGTTTTGCTAGAGGTTTGTCAATTTTATTGATCCTTTCAAAGAACCAGCCCTTTAATTTATCGATTTTTCTGTATTGCTATTTCTGTTTTCAGTTAAATTTAAATTTAATTCTGCCCTTATATTTACTAAGTTCTTCCTTCCTTTTGCTTTGGTTTTGCCTTCCAGGTTCTTGAGCTGAGAACTTACACGATTAATTTCAGACTTTTCCTCCTTTCTAGTAGTGCTGGGGCTATAGTTTTCCCTCTCAGCACTGTTTTAGCTGTGTTCCAGAAACTTGATATGCTGTACTTTTACTTTCATTCAGATCAATATATTTTAAAATTTTCCAATGAAACTACTTCCTTGACCTATGGAAGAGTGCCTATACATCTTTAGGCCTTTTCTGGCATCTTTGCTTTACAGTTTTTATGAGTCCTCTACTCCAAACATTCACAACTCACATGCACAATAACTTCTTTGAGGTGATTATCAGTTGGACCTGCTTTATTCCCATTATATACATATCAGAAGTGTAGTGGCACGTTGTTACACATTTGTGAGGTTTTAAGTTTTTGTTTTCCACTGGGACTTAACTAATGTGAAACCACATTAGTGAATGAAACCACAATTTATTTCTGTGGTATTTGACCAGAGTAGACTAGCTATTGTCTAGAAGTCTTTTTGTCTTGCTAGACTGCCCCTTTCTAGGATACTTTTCTGTCAACCAGAAGTAAGTTGCTTACGGCCCTGTGATATATGAAGGGACTGAACATCAATATCTAAAATGCTAATTGGGATGTTACATGATTATATTGAGAAAAAAATCATGTGTACTAAAATGAATTGTAATGGATCTTGAAAATCAGAAACTCATAGTTTTGTCATCAAGTACTCAAATTCTTGAGATACAAGGAGCATGAGAGTACCAAAGGAAATAAGAAATCTGAGAGCTAATCATATAGCAGATATTTTACTGTGGGACAAACCATTTAAGCTTTCGTTCATTTAAAGAAAGAAGGGATGGTATTGGTTTATCTTCACGATATATCTATGTAATTCTACAATTCTGTAGTTCTGTAAAAAATTAATATTTTTCTCATTGATCTTAATGAAATAAAAATAAATGTATTCATAGTTAGTTGGGAAAAGAGCAATGTGATTTAGAAATAATTCAGTGTTACTCAAAATATTTACAGATGCATTTTTAATCAATGTAAGCTATAAATAAAATATTGAGAAACAGTGATATAATCTGTTAGAACAAATCAAAACTTGCCTGTTTTAAATAACTATGGCTTTTACCTAATAATACCTTATCAACTACCAAACAATTACCAATCCAGTGAACACTGGAATGCAAAGATCAAGAAAACTAATTCTGTTGAAATAACAAATTCCAGATACTCAACACATGAGATAAAACACTTTCAGTAAGATATGATCCATTTAAGTTACATGTATCCCATCAAAAAGTGGGCAACAAACATGAATTCTCAAAAGAAGATGTACAACTGCCAACAAGCATATAAAAAAAATTTTCAACATCACTAATCATCAGGGAAATGCAGATTAAAACGACTATAACATACCACCCTACTCCTGCAAGAATGGCCACAATTAAGTAAATCAAAAACCAATAGATATTGGCTTGGATTTTGTGAAATGGAAACACTTCTACACTGCTGGTTGGAGCATAAACTAGTATAATCAATATGGAAAACAGTATGGAGATTCCTTAAAGAACTGAAAATAGAACTACCATTTGATTCAGCATTCTCAGCACTGGGGATTAAAGGAAAAGAAGTCATTACATGAAAAGAGAAGGAAAATTTCTCCAGTAGCCCACTGTATCTACCTACATAAACTATGGAACCATTACATATGTATATGCATATATACTGACTACTTATACATTTGTATATACTTTTCTGAGACTTTAGGGAAACTTCTAAAATGTGGAAATAAAAACTGGAGACTAAAACTTTTGCGAATGGCAATTTTATAATCTTTACAATATATAAATAAACATGGAGCTAAAAGTCATTATCCAAGATTAAAAAATAAATAATATAATAAATATAATAAAAATTGAATGCAATTTAATAAACAATGTCTTCTAAGCAATGACAGCTTCACCATATAAACTATATCTTAGATATGTGGTAGAAGCATTCATATTGGAACACATACTCAGTTTTTAATTAGTATTTTGTCATAACTTCAATTGCATTGCTTCAAGATATTTTTTCCTGTTATCCCTGGAGGACTCACCTTGCTAAAATAATTTGATTTTTCAATTTTGAAAGCACTCTGTTTTCCAAATATTTTGAAAGAATTAGGGTCATGTTAATAAATTATTTAGCCAAATTTAAAATGACGTCACTGAACTATTCTGCTAGACCCTCTTTTTACTTCCTGGAAATATCCCTTTTTTTGAGATGCATTGACTGTTTCAGCCAATCAAGTTGCTCTTTAGTAAATGGCTTCAATTAACCTAAATTTCTTTGCAAACCAGTGCAGATTGCTTCTGTTTGCCGTTTTTTACTAAAGAAAAGATAAGAAAAAAGCTGGATTAATTATACAAATAAAATATTTCTATTTCCTCTGGTAAATTTGGTATATGGATATAATACGTACCAGATATATTTTGTATTCTAAGTTTTTTTGGTTTAATTAATGCATTTGCCTTATGAAAACACCTACTATTCACGTGGGGAAAAGGTGACCCATAATTGTGTGCGCTATCTAATCATTTTTATGAGATTGATTATCATAGGAGTTGTGTACTGGACAAAGATCAATTTAAAATTAGTTAAGGATAATGCAGCCATTAAGTGGCTTATAATGTGCTTATTAAGTGAAATCAATTTTATGTCAAATCTTGACATCCAAAATATTTAAAGTACATGTTGTCAAAGCTCAATAAACTGTTCACCTGAAAATAAAATGAATATATTACATATAGGTTAAGAAATACAAGAATGAGGAAAGTGTATAGGGTAGGATAAACGTCAGGAGTCAGGAAAAGGAAAGGGAAAAAGATAAAGACGGTAGGCAGAAAATAGAATATTATACATAACCAAATTTAAACATAAAATTATTTTGTAAAAACGATGTATTGTTACTTCTTAGGTATGCCCTCTGTATTTTACCAGTTTCTTTGGTATCTGTGATAAGGATGTCAGAAATCTGAAATTATTATTCTTACATGTGTAATACTCCATTTCCTTATTTCCACCTTAGTATCATCTCATTCATTGTCCATAAGAAATAACTTGAAAAGCTGGTTTTGTGTATGAATGGAAATATATGTATGTGTGTATAAATGAATATATACGTATATATATGTGTATATGCATGTATACACATAAGTATATGTGTATATATATTTATATATAAATGTATATATGTATAAATATAAATATAGGTATATATATATTTATATATATACACACACATGTATATATATTTACATATAATGAATATATATGTGTATATATATACACACACATACATATATATTCATTTACACATACATATACATATATACACATATGCCACAAGTGACTATGATTTAGCAATTGTAGCATTCAGACAAAAAAAATATTGTTTCTTTTAGTTTGTGAATCTAGTAATTCCTTTTATGAAGAGTAGCCCAAATTCAGTCAGATGGTTCAAAGGCAGCTTCTTCTAAAAATTGTGCTATTATTTACTCAGGGAGACATGCTTTCATAGATAATAAGCGTAACACTGTCACAGAGATTTATTTGTGCTACTGGCTATGACAAAGCCACTGTGACCTCAGTGATAGTGTCAGATTCCCATCTTGATCAGCTTCAGAGTTCTTAAAATACAAAGAATTACTCAATCTGTTTTATATATGAATTTTCTAGGGACCTAGTTAAAATAGAAATTCTTGGGCCACTGCCTTTAAGATTTAGATTTATTATTTCTGGGGCTTAGCTCAGAAGTCTGTTTTTGATGAGTATTTCAGGTGATTTTAATGTGGCTTCTTTAAGGACATCTATTTGAGTAAAATGCAAATAAGCTTTCTGCTAACAAACGGGTGGCTGCTTCTCTGGTGATGGGTACTGAGGTACCAGAAATTTCACTGCTTTGTCAGCATTTTTAATGAGTTCAGAAAACTTTCTGTAACCATAACTGAAATCATTCAATAATTTAGAATTTCTGAAAATGACAAAAAATAAATAGTTAAAACTTACTAAGACTATGTTATTTAAAAATAACTGTATTGATTATACATTTATCATCAATAATTGTTTATAACAAAACAAGTATTATAATGCAATTCTTTGAACTCAGACATAGGTAATTGCACGACATTCTAAAATTATTATTATTTTTTCAAATTTGCAAGTTTGCTTTTTCCAATCACTAATGAAATAATACAGCACTGTTTGTTTGGTAATATTGCGTGCTCTTGCTTTGTTTCAAAGATATTGGATCACCTTCAAAATGCTTGAAATATTTTCTTTTTTTTCTTTTTTAGCAAATTCCATCATAAGTTGGGAGACAGAAACACTAGTATTATTGCTATGTATGCTTAGGAAGGGGACATTGGAAGTGCCAATGGCTTATTTTTCTTTTCTTTCACGCCATTACCTGATGTAACAAACCAAAATAGGCATTCATTGGTCTTTCCCTGTATTTATTTATTTATTTATTTTTTTCAAATCCTGATAAGGATGTCAGCAATGTATTTTGTAATATTTCCTATTATAGAAAGCAGAGATCCAAAAAGCTTTGGAAAATTCAGTGACTGATAGAAATTCAAGCTGGAAGAAAACTGAGTAAAAAATTACTTGTACAAGGGGTTGAGAGAAACAGAAGTACTGTTTCTCAAATGTGCTCTTACTTGCAATCACCTGATAAAACATGCAGATTCAGTTGGTTTTAGGTATGCCCTAAAATCTCTGTGTTTAATAAGTACACAGGACTTCTTATGAACAGGTAAGTATAGAGAAACACTGAAACTGCATAAATAATATATTAGCTTGGTAAAGCCATGTTTGTAATAAAAGTCTTCATAGCTTAATCAGAGAGAAGTTTATAACTAAGAGCCAAATATGATTCTTATTCATAGCACATCTGCAAAATCTATAAACTTTTTAAATTCAACTTTATTTAGAGTATAACTTACATGAAATAAAATGTACCCATTTTAAGTATATATATCTTTGGATGGGTTTTGTCTCTATAGCGTTCTAGTGATGAAATAATTGGTACATATTAGTGTTTTGAGAATGTATCTATTACTCTTTTTAAAATTGGAAATAATTATCTGTGGTTGAGAAAGAAATAAAATATGTCTTACTTGACAAGATCCCTCATCAGAAACTAATCTCATTAGACATGTGCTTTCAGCATGTACACTCTCAGGTGAAGATAATATATCATTATAAATAAAAATGACCTCATGAACTCTGGGACTTCACCCAGGTACTTCAGATAGTTCTAAGGAACTTTTTAATGCCCACGTTGTGCATGATTTTATTGTTTAAAATATATGATAGTCTAAACTTCAAAGTTGTTCCTACTTTCATGCAAAGAGCATGGCCTCTGGAAATAGAAACCTCTGGCTCTTCAGCTGTATGTGTACATTAAGCTTCCTCTTCTCCATCTGCAACTCTAAAACAATTGCTCCATTCATGTGCTTTTTTATTTATTGAGAATAAAGTAAAATAATGGGAAAATATTATAGCATAGTTTTATATAAAAGTTTGTAAATGTGAACTCACTTTTTTTCCCCTTCATTGGAAATCATTTTTATTACATAATACTAGATGTTTAACTTTGCTTAAAATTTTTATTTTAATGACTCTCCCAACACATCATTATAATTTCAAAATTTTTATTTCTTGAAATCATTTTTGTGGTACCTAGTTTCTTACGTATTTTCTTTTTCTTCAAGAGCAAGATAATTTGAGAGGGGAGGGGCAACATGGCAGAATAGAAGTCTCCACCAATTGTCACCCCTTCCCACAAGGACACCAATTAATAATCTACATGAATAAAGCACTTTTGTAAGAACCAAAATCAGGTGAGTACTCACAGTACCTGGATTTAACTTCATTTCAATGAAAGAGGCACTGAAAAGGTAAGAAAAACAGTCTTGAATTGCCAACACCACTAATTTTCCAATCCTGGCAGCAGCAGCATGGTGTGGAGAGCATGGGGAGAGGGAGCGCCAGCAATTACAAGGCATTGAATTCAGTGCAACACTTTATATAGCAGAAAGCAAAATCAGACCGAACTCATTCGCTGCTTGCTCACCGCAGGAGTACTTAAACCAGCCCTAGCCAGAGAGGAAGTGCTGATCCCAGTGGTGGGGACTTGAGTTTCTGCAAGCCTTGCCATTCAGCTAGAGGGCCCTAGGGCTTCAAAAAAACCTCGAAAGGTACTCTTGGCCACAAGGACAGCAACATCTAGGCGAGTCCTAGGGCTGAACGGGGCCCAGACACAGTGGACTGAGGAAGGAAGTGACCTACTGAGATACCAGCTGGGGCGGCTGAGGGAGTGGTGGTAGTATCATTCCTCCCCAGGCCCAGGTTGCAAAGCTGTGGCTCCAAAAGAGATCCCTTCCTTCCACTTGAGGAGAGGAGAAAGTAGAACAAGGAGGACTTTGTCATGCATTTTGGAAACCACCTCAGCCGCAGCAGCATAGGGTATTGGTTAGAGTTGTGAGGCCTCATTTCTAGTCCTACCTTCTAGACATTTCTAGACACACCCTTATCCAGAAGTGATCCCATTGCCTTGAAGGGAAAGACTCAGTCTTGGCAGGATTCATTACCTGCTAACTAAAGAGCCCTTGGGCCCTGAATAACCAGCAGTGATACCTAGGTACTACCTCAATGGCCTTGGGTGGCACACTGAGACTTGCAGGCCTTGGGTGAAACTCAGCACATTCCCAGCTGCGATGACTGTAGGGTAAGACTGCTTCCACTTCAGAAAAGTGAAGGAAATAGTAAAGGAGACTTTGTCTTGCACTTAGGTACCAGCTCAGCCACAGGAGGATAGAGCACTAATTGGCTCTTAGTGTCCCCAGTTGCAGGACTTGGCTCTTGCTTAGGATTTCTGAACTTGTCTTGGGCCAGAATGGACCCCACTTCCCTGAAGGGTGAGTCCCAGGCCAGACAGCATTTGCAAGAGCTGTCTTAAGAGCCCCTGGGCTTTAAGGAAACATTGGTGGTGGTGGTGGCTACCAGGTAAAGCTGCTCTGACTTTGGAAATGGGAGAGAAGAGTGGGAAGGACTCCATCTTGCAGTTTGAGTGCCAGCTCAGCTACAGTACAATAGAATACTAGGTGGAACTTTTAAAGTGTTTCACTACTTCTGCCCAGGGCCTGGGAGAACTCACTGTCTTGAAGGGAAAGACACAGGCCTGGTTGGCTTTTTCACCTGCTGATTTTACAGCCCCAGGGCTTTGAGTAAACATAGGTGATAGGGAGTGATAGCAGGCTTTCTGCCAGACCCAGTGACAAGCTGGCTTCAGTTCGGATCCAACACAGTTCAGAGGTGGTGGCCACAGGGGTTCTTGTGTCATTTCAACCCCAGCTCCAGGTAGCTTAGAGACTATAGAGAGACTCTGTTTGGGAGAAACTAAATAAAGAGTACAAAACTCTCTTCCTAGTAACTCAGAGAATTCTGGATCTTGTCAAAGAGCATCAAGTCAGTACCTCTATGAGTCTGCAAGAACCACAATGCTACTGGATTTGGGGTCCCCCCTAAAGGAGATACAGCTTAGATGACAACACCTAAGTCCTTTCAAATATCTGGAAAGCTTTCCCAAGAAGCCCAGACTGAGAAGATGACATTAAATATATAGTTCTTTAATGCCCATACAAGAGCAAGATAACTTTATAAAGACTATCAGAATACTTCAAGCAATTGATTTTATTTCACTCACCATGTAAATTTTTAAAATAAAACATCAACAAAAGATAGAGTCATATAACATTGTACATTTCCTGTGGTTAAATAACTTTTTTGAATCTGCTCGTTTTTCTTTCTGCTTTGAATGCTATTAGTCCTGCATATCTATGTTGTATGACTCTTGGTCATTTGCCTTTGCAGGATTCTCTTCTTTTGGCTGCTCTTCTTAAAGTTATTTGCTATTACTGGTATTCAAAAAGATGTAGTCTCATGACATCTCAAAAACAACTTGGGCTTATTGTCATTGATTAGAATGTTGATGTTGTCATAGTAATAGAACAGATACGGTCCAGATAAACAGCATGTCTTAATATTTTCCCCTCCATTTTATAACTCAAAGTGATCATCAAAATACTAAAAATATTTTAATCTGATTTAAATGCAAGTTATTATTTCTTGCTTAATGTAGAACATACTTAAATGTTATTTATCACTGAAAAACACATGTAGAATGAGATACAATTTAAATTTACACCTCTCCACATTCAGGTTTATTTTTGGCTTTTTGTATTCCCTTATGCCTTGAGGCTAACCTTGAAACCAAGAAAATGACAATTTAAAAAAACGAATATGCTATTCATTTGCATAATGGGTTTTTATTCTTGATATCTGAGGTTAGACTTATTGACAAGAGGTAGTTTTGTATGATTAAAATTCTCCTATTATATAGTCCCCATCAATAAATCTGATTTGCTGATCTCTGTTCTTGCCATAATCTGCATGCATAATCTGTCTTTCTATTATTATCCTAGTCACAGCTGACCCACATCTGTGGTCTTTCTAATCCATAAAGTGTTCAAGCAATAGTAATCATCTTACTCAATGCCTATTCCCTTCTGCATTCCTCAGTCATGCTAACTGCAAAATTTGACATAACATTTAGCAGGCATTAGTGGGCATATTATCAGTATAGTAATAGAAGAGAGAGAAAGGAAAGGGATTAGTGAGCTAGAAAGGATAGTTGCATTCTTTTAAAGGACAGAGACATGGAAATAAGAATAGCAGGGGAGAGGAGAAGCTCAGGTATCCGAGATTTTTTTGTTTACGTCAGATAGGTGAATCTAAAATGATTATTTTAAAAGCTATTTGGAAATTTATGCAAATACAGCTTACATACAAATAACAAGTTCATAATTTTAGACCCAGAATTTTATTTTGGTGGCCAAGAATAGGAAGAATTAAAACGTAATATTTATCTGAGATGGAAAAATTAGATCTCATGAAATGACAGAGCTTTCATTAAAATGGTTTATTATATACATGAGAAAAGTGAGGTGAATATCAAATAACTTGCTTAGACTCAAATTTAAATATTCAGAAGTGGGCAAGATCTCTTGTCTCCCAGACCAATGCTTAGTCTGCTGAATTGGATTACCAATTGCCATGGGTATGAAGTAAAGTGATGTAAATCACCTCAAGTTTATAATGGTTTTACAAATAGAAACAGGAAAAACCAATAAACGAGTAAATCTTACAATTCCTGCAGTGTTATATACAATATGAAGAAAGCATTTAATATCCTGCTGATAGATTAATTATCCTCATTTGACAGATATTTTTTGAGCACCTAATATGTGGAGATCTTTATGTAATCTTCTGAAATCAGTGTCAAAACCACTTGCCTAGTTTATGTGTTTTTTTTCTTAATTGCCTTTTCATTGTTTTTAGCCAAAGATTAAATTTTTTTGTAAGTTTTGTTATATAAAACATTATGTTTTTCATCCAAATTCTGGAAAAGTTCAACAATATTAGAAAATTAATTATAGGCTACTTTATTTTGGTTGATTATATTTTTCCTAATTGAGTAATCTTTTGATATTTCTAATAAAAGTTGAATATTTTTTATTTGTTTTCATTTGGACTACCAGATATATTTAAGTACAATAATATGAATTTTCTAAATATAGTCATGCACTGCAAAATGGCGTTTCAGTCAACCATGGACCATATACACAATGGTGTTCCCATAAGATCATGACAGAGCTGAAAAATTGTTGTTGCCTAATGACGTCATAGCCATTGCAAAGATGATTCACACATTTGTGATGATACTTGTGTCAACAAAGCTACTGTGCTACTGATCTTATGAAAATATACTACATGCAATTACCTACATTTCATAATACTTAATAATGATAATATGTGTCTATGTTACTGATTCATATATTTATCAGTATATACTTTGTATGCTTCTGCTCCAGTATATTTCTTCTAGCTATAATAAAAAAGTGTAGTGTAAAACAATATGCTACATTAGGCCAGCAGCAGTCTCATACATCTTGTGTTTATTTTTTCTGTTGATTGCATCATTTTCTTTTGTACTTGATCAAATCTTCCCTGGTTTTTCTCATCATGGCCCCTAAGCATACACAATCCACTGCTAAAGTTGCCAATAAGAAGCCACATTGAATCATTCATCTGAATAGGAAATCAAAAGTGATTAAGGGCTAGGAAGGTAGAAAATCAATGATGGTTATTGCTCACCAATCATACATGTTTCTGTCCAACATAGCTGTGATCTTGAAGAACAAGAACACAATAGCCAAATCTTTTAAAGAATATGATTTATCGAAGACAATGGGATAAACAAAAAATTTAAAAGTACTTGCATCAGATATGGAGAAACTTCTAATGATGTGAATCAAAGGCCAGACACAGAAGTGTATCACCCTCAGCACAATGATAATCACAGCCAAAGCAAAAAGTTTCTTTGCAACATAAAAAGAAATGGCTGGACTTGACTATGGTGTTGAATTTACTGCTAGCTCTGAGTGGCTTAAATTATTCAAGAATCATTATTTTTACATAATGTGAAAATGAGTGGTAAGTCTATAAGTGCTGATGTGAAAGCAGCTGAAGAATTTTGAGAAACTGTACATAAGCTGATTGTGGAGGAAAATTACTTGCCAGAGCAAATCTTCAATATGAATGAAACCTCCCTATTCTGGAAACAGATGCCTAAAAGGACTTTCATCTATAATGAAGTGTCGTCAATGCCAGGTGTGAAGGCTTTTAAGGACAGGAAAACAGTCTTGCTTGGGGGCAATATTGCAGGCTACAAATTAAAACCCTTTGTGATCTGGCACCATGGAAACTCCAGGGCCTTCAAGCATGTCAGTAAGTGCACACTGATAACGAACTACAGAGACAGTATGAAGTTACAGATGACCCAGTTCCTCTTCCAAGTTGCCCTCTTGAACTGCTATGCCACTAAAACGGAGAAGTGCTGTTTAAAACATTACATATCTTTCAAACTTGTGCTTATCATTCATAATTCTCCTGCACATCCACCTTTTATAGGTGATCTTCATCCTAATATTAAAGTAGTGTGCTTTTTTTTCTCCAAACACCATCTCTTTGGTCCAACCAATGGAGCAAGGAGGTAAAACAACTTTTCTTCTTCCTTTTAGATTTTAAATTTTTTATAGAAAATTATATAGAAAATAGATTTGGTCTGTCCAGTGTGAAGGATTACTATGCATATACATAGACATGAAGTTATTGCAGATGGACCACTGCAAAACATTTGTATACAGTTTGGGAATTAAAATGTTTAAAATTATTTCTCTTAGTTTTTATTAGATAATTATAGCTACCAAGAAAATTATACTAGGTTTTCTTTTTTTGTTGTTCTATCTCTGCTAGGTTTTGGTATCAGAATGATACTGGCCTCATAAAATGAGTTAGGGAGGAGTCTCTACTTCTGTTGTTCATACAAAGAGAATAAAATACCTAGAAATACAGCTAACAAGAAAAGTAAAGTACCTCTTCAAAGAAAACTACAAACCACTTCTCAGGGAAATCAGAGAGGACATATGGCCATGCTTATGGATAGGAAGAATTTTTAAAATGGCCATATTGCCCAAAGCAATTTATAGATTCAATGCTATTCGCATTAAACCACCATTGACATTATTCACAGAATTAGAAATACAAAACTATTTTAAAATTCATATGTAAACAAACAAACAAAAAAAGAGCCCAGATAGCCAAGACAATCCTAAGTAAAAAAAAATAAAGCTGGAGGCATTACACTACCCTACTTCAAACTATTCTGCAAGGCTACAGTAACCATAATAGCGTGAAACTGGTACAAAAACAGACACATAGACCAATGAAACACAATAGAGAACTCAGAAGCAAGACCACACATCTACAACCATCTGATCTTTGGCAAACCTGATAAAAACAAGCAATGAAGAAAGAAGTCCCTGTTTAATAAATGGAGCTGGAAGAACTGGCTAACCATATGCAGAATATTGAAACTTGTCCCCTTCCTTACTCATTATACACTAAGTAAACTAAGATGGATTAAAGACTTAAATGTTAAACCCCAAACTGTAAAAACTCTAGAAGAAAACCTAGGCAATACCATTCAGGACATAGGCACAGGCAAAGATTTCATGACAAAATTCCCACAAGCAATTGTAACAAAAGAAAAAATGACAAATGTGATGTAATTAAACTAAAGAGTTTTTGCACAGCAGAAGAAACTATTATTAGAAGTAAAAGACAACCTCCAGAATGGGAAAAATTTTTGCCATCTATTCATCTGACAAAGGTCTAAAATCCAGAGTCTATAAGGAATTTAAACACATTTATAAGAAAAAATACAACCCCAGTAAAAGTGAGTAAAGGACATGAACAGAAACTTCAAAAAGAAGACATTTATGTGGCCAACAAACATAAGAGAAAAAGCTCACCATCACAAATCATAAGAGAAATACAAATCAAAACCACAATGAGATACCATCACACAGCAGTCAGAATGATTATTACTAAAAAGGCAAATAAAATAACAGATGCTGGCAAGGTTGTGGAGAAAAAGAAATGCTTATACACATTGGGGGTGGGAGAAGAAATTAGTTCAACCATTGTGAAAGACAGTGTGGCAATTCTGCAAAGATCTAAAGACAGAAATACTATTTGATCCAGCAATCCCATTACTAGGTATGTACCCAAGGGAATATAAATAATTCAGTTATAAAGGTATATGCATGTGTATGTTTATTGCAGCCCTATTCACAGTAGCAAAGACATGAAGTCAACCCAAATGCCCATTAATGGTAGACTAGATAAAGAAAATGTGGTACATATACACAATGGAATACTATAAAGCCATAAAAACTAATAAGATCATGTCATTTGCAGGGACATGAATGAAACTGAAAGCCATTATCCTCACCAAACTAATGCAGGAACAGGAAACCAAACACTGCATATTCTCTATTTAAGTGGGAGCTCAATAACAAGAACGTATGGACGCAGTGAAGGGAACAATACACACTGGGGCCTGTCAGCAGGGTGGGAAAACATCAGGAGAAATAGATAAAGCATGCTTAATACTTAGATGATGGGTTGCTAGGTGCAGCAAAGCATCATTGCGCATGTTTTCCTATGTAACAAACTTGCACATCCTGCACAAGTATGCTGGAACTTAAAATTTTTAAAAAACAAAATAAAAGCATAATTTTGAAGAAAATAAACTGCAGACTAGTATCTATTATGAATAGAGAAATAAATCCTCAATAAAATGTTGGCAATTTGAATCTATCAATGCATATACTAAACAAAATACAACAACCTCAAAACTTTACATCAAAGTGGAATTTACCTCAGGGATGCAGGGCTGATTCAATATTCAAATGTCAACAATTGGTAACATGATCATATAAAATGCATTTTGTAATTCTATATCTATTTATAATAAAAATCTCTCGACAAGCTTGAAATAGAAGGAAACGTTCTGAGTCAAGATTGTACAGCTAACATGACCCTAATGTTAAAAGATTAAACGTTTTCTAAGTTAGACAAATAATGAAGAGGAACATATACTCTGATCATTCTTATTTAACACTGTTCTGTAAGTTCTGACCAGTACAGTAGATACAGGAATAAATAGCTGTATGGATGGGAAAAAGAGGGATATAAATGCCTTATTCATAGATAATGTATTATTGTCGACCTAGAAGATCCCAAAGACTCTATGATGGTTAGTTTTATGTGTAAGCTTAGCTAGGCTAAATAGATTTGTACCTAACTTAAAAACTAATGTAGGTCTCATGTTAAAGGTGTTTTGTAGATGCAGTTAACATCTGCAATCAGCTTACTTAAACTAAAGGAGATTATTCTTGATAATGTGTATGGGCCCCATTCAATCGTTTTAAAGGTGTTAAAAGCAAACTGAGGGTTTGCTGAGGAAAAAGAAATTTCCCTCAAGACATATCAACTCCTGCCCCAAAATTTCATCAACTCCTGCCCCCAAATTTCCTGTCTGCTGGCCTGTCCTACAAATTTTGGAATTGTCACCTTCCACCATCCCACGAGCCACTCCCACGGGTCTCTCTCTGTATATTTTCTTACTTACTTTGTTTCTTTGGAAAATGCTGAATGATACAGAATTTAAAGACAAACAAAGCAAACAAGCAACAAACTCCTGGAACAAATCAGTGAATTTATCAAGGATACAGCATACAGGGTCAACAGAAAAAAATTCAGTACTATTTACAATAACTTTAAGAAATGAAATACTAAGGCACAAATCTAACAAAACATGTAAAACATATATTTGTATAAACTATGAAATAATAATGAAACCAAAGAAAACCTAAATGCTTGAAAAGGCATACTGTGTGCATGGATTTAAGTCCATATACTCAAGGTAGTAGATACGGCAAAGCTCCCCAAACTATCAATAGAGATTTAGTGCAATTACAATTAACATCCCAGCAGGATTTTCATTAATATGAATAAAATAATTCTAAAATTTTTATGAATAAGCAAAGGAACATTTCTAGTGGTAATGCTAAGTGTTACAGCCATTTTGGAAAATAGTTTGACAATTTATTCTAAATTGAAACATACGCTTATCATGAAACCCAGGAGTTCTACTCTCAGATATTTATCTTAGACACAAGAGAAATGACGTTAGCCCAAAAAACTTGTACACAAATATTAATAGAAATTCTGTTCATAATTGCCAAAACCTGATTCAGCAGGTGAATGGATAAATGAACTGTGGTACATTTTTTATTATGGAATATTACAAAGGAATAGAGTATTGGTATATGCAAAAATCTGAATAAATCACAAAGTCATTATGCTGAGTGAAAGATGCCAGTTTTATTTTTTTGAGACATGGTTACACGGATACCCAGGTTGGAGTGTAAAGGTGCTATCATGACTGACTGACTGCAGCTTCCACCTCCTGGGCTCAGGTGATCCTCCCACGTTGTCCTCCCAAAGTGTTGGGATTACAGGCGTAAGCCACCATGCCCTGCCAAAAATGGCAGTGTTAAAGGCTACCTAGTGTATGATTCAATTTAAATGCATTCCTGAAAACACAAAACTATAAAGACTGAAAACAGACCAACACTGGTCAAGGTTTAGGGGTAGGGAGAGATTTGATGACAAAGGAGCAGCACAAAAGAATTTTTTGGAGTTGATGGAATTGTTCTTATCTTGATTGCAGTTGTGGTTACAGAAATATATACCAGTGCTAAATTGGAAAAAGCATATACCAATTAAAGGCAATTTTTATGCGTGTTAATTTAAAAAAATACAAAATATTGTAACAATGCTATCCCCTAGCACATACAATCACCATCTGACTCATTTCCGTACATAGCTCTCACTGTGTTCTAACACACTATATAATATATTTATTTAATATGTTAATTTTTGGTTGTCTATTACTTTCCCATTAGAATCTAGGCTCCAAAGTATAAGGACAGAGATATTTTTGTCCTTATACTTTGTCCTTATACATTTTTTTCCTACTGATTTAGACACAGTAGCTGAAAAGCACATTGCAAATAGCAGGATCTGGATAAATAGTGGAATGAACAAATGAAGTCATTTTATAACATAGTTGAAGGATATTTAAATATTTCTATTTTAATTCAAAAATCATAGGTTCATAATTTGTTGAAAACTGGACTTTGTGTTCAAATATTTTCATCAAATACAATTGCAATAAAACAGACAATTCAATTGAGAAGAAATTATTATTATTGTACCTGGATCCTCTTATCACAGTGAACTTTGTGTTATAAACTGACTTGTATTTTATGTTTGCTTCTTTCTTAGTAGGAAGTCAGTTATTATATAAATTGCAGATGTCTTTTCAAACTGTTATAGTGTATTAAAATGCATGAACTTAAAATATTTAATTGTAATATAGTATACCAACAATCAGAGCAAGACAACTATGTTTTTCTCCTCCTAGGCATACATAATATTCTGAATTATAATGGTTAATATTTGATTTCTTTTCATATACAATCAAATAAACAAGGTTGAAGACATGTTATCTTATTTAAATTATTTCATTCTTATAAACAATATGCTGTCAATTATAATTAAATAAGTCTAGTTAGGTTAGTCTTTAGGTTTTAGGCTTAATACAATAATTTTCTTTAGAATTTGCATTTCTTTAATATTAAAGAGCAGAAAAAAAAGTAACTTCCTTCTTCATACCTAAAGCATGGTCCAAGTTCATTACTTACTCTATAATCAGTGAAAAGTTTTGCCAAATCTATTGGTTATGACCAGAAAGGCACGGTTTACTAATTAGCATAATATTTCACTTTTTAACAGGTTGGCATGATATAGGAATTTCTCTCATTACAATAAGATAATCTAGAAATATTTTACTAACTAGTATTAAAACTTTGAAAACTTCACTAGTAAGCTTATTTTCTTCACTTTAAGCTCTCCCTCATTAGTTTGCAAACCTACCTCTGATTCTACCAGGCAATTTTGGTTAATTCAGCTATAATTTATTCTTTCAAACTTTCTGGAAAGCATTTATTATTATTTTTTAACAGATTCAGTTCTATTTAATCCTTGCCACCTAGCATTTGTCTTTGTATATAGCAACTGTTTGTCAGATGAAAGAAGAAATGCAATATATATATTCATCATTCAATAGCTTCCTTTTGCTCTCTTCCTAAAACCATGCTTTGTGATCATACTAGGTTACAGTGTAATAATACTATACTACTACTAATAATAAAATTTTGTTTAAAAAACTGCTTTCATTAACCAATTGCAATTTGTCAAGAACTGGCAGAATTTTGTCTGACTTACTATCTTTCAGATGTTCATAAAATTTTTATGGTATATTTTTAAATGTGTGTTTATAACTATGGAATAAATTAGAATTACCTGTAACAGGTTGATATATCCAGATGCATAATTTTATTATTGTTTCTTCTTTTTTATTTCACTTTTAGCAGACTTATGTAGATATAACTTCCTTGTAACAGACAATATAGTCAGTCTACAATTTAATAAGTTTTGATGTATACATATACCCATGAATATATCACCACAACCAAAAAATGAATACTCTTATCAACCCAAAATTTCCTTATCTATTCATATAGTCTTTTACTCTTGCTCCTACCCTAGTCCTTAGCACCCTTTGGTCTAGCAAAAATTGATCTACTTTCGTCAGTATAGTTTTCATTTTCTAGTATTTTATACAAATAGAATCATACTCTATATATTTATTTTTGTTTAATCCATGCTGTGAATGTATTGGGAAGGAAAAATTCTGTTTTCTCTATTCATTTTAAGTTCTTCATAGGGTGCCCTGTAAATTAGATTAAGAAAAGACAGATTATCTGGGGACAGTGGCTCACACCTGTAATCCCACATTGTGGGAGGCCGAGCCAAGCGGATCATGAAGTCAGGAGTTTGAGACCAGCTTGGCCAACATGGTGAAACCCCTGTCTCTACTAAAAGTACAAAAATTAGCTGGGTGTGGTAGCACGTGCCTGTAATCCCAGCTACTCAGGAGGCTGAGGCAGGAGGAGAATCACTTCAACCAGTGAGGTGGAGGTTGAATGAGCCGAGATCTGGCTGCTGCACTCCAGCTTGAGGGACAGAATGAGACTGTCTCAAAAAAATAAATAAATAAAATAAAGTAAAAAGAAAAAGAAAAAAGAGAAGTCCTATTGACAGGAGAAAAACAAAACAAGGAAAAAGTATTATTAACATGCATTATGGAAGCATTAAAAGATGTAGTTGAGTAGTTGAAAGGATTGGCTAGAACTTGGCCTATGTACCATCCTAACAAAAGAATGGTTCTTAAAGAAAAGGGAATTTATGATTTCAAGGTGAGCAAACTGTAGGAAGATAAATATTAATATATGGGTTGGAGAAATGGAAACTAATTAGATTATCTGTGAAGGTTCATTTGACACTGACTTTCTGTTCTTTTTCTGGTCATAAAACTTCCCTGAGATAGGATATTTATGACAGTCCTTATTTTTCAGAAGTTTCTTGTTTTAGTCAGCTAAGAGGAGCTCTGAGAAAACTTTTTTCAGTATCTGTTGATTCTCTTTTGCCTCCGCTCTAATTAACTGTTATGCCAACATGGCATATTTTAGCATGACATATTTTGATCTCTTACAAATTCATTCGTAGTTCATTCAGTTTTCTTCTTCTTTTTTTTGTCATTAAGATGTATTACATTGTATAGATATAGCACAACCTGTTATCAATTCACTTGCTGATGGATATTTAGGTTGTTTCTAGTATTTAGCTATCACAAAGAAAACTTGTACAAACATTTATTTACAAGTATTCATACAGCTTTCATTTCCTTTGGGTAAATACCTAGGAGTAGATTGGCTTGGTAACATGGTACTTGTACATTTAAATTTTTAAAAAAATCTCAACTATTTCTCCAAGTGATTATACAGTTTAATTCTCCCACAAACTTACTATCACCAGGTATGATTATTATTTTTTGATTTTACACATTCTAGAAGGTTTGTGTGAATATCTCATTGCAGCTTTAATTTGCAGCTTTTTTTTTTTTTGAGAGACAGAGTCTCACTCTGTCACCAGGTGCCAGGTTGGAGTGCAGTGGTGCAATCTCATCTCACTGCAACCTCCGCCTCCCGGGTTCAAGCAATTCTCCTGCCTCAGCCTCCTGCGTAGCTGGGACTACAGGTGCATGCCACCACGCCCAGTTAATTTTTGTATTTTTAGTAGATACAGGGTTTCACCAAGTTGGCCAGCATGATCTCGATCTCTTGACCTCGTGATCCGCCTGCCTCGGCCTCCCAAAGTGCTTGGATTATAGGCATGAGCCGCTGCTCCTGGCCCTAATTTGCAGCTTTTTAATGACCAATGGTGTCAAGCATCTTGTCATGTGCTTATTTGCTGTGGCCAACCTTGGAAACATCATTTCAGTGTCAAGGACAATGGAGAGAAGTCAGTTTACAAGATCAAAGACACTAGCTATGAGGCTGTAAGAATACAGGCAGGAAATGATGCATATCTGAGTTAAACAAAAAGAATAAAAGGGATTTAGAGCAAAAACCAGAATAGACACAGAAGATATTATTAAATTTTGTTACTCTTTCTGTCTGAAGTACTCCATTCTTATTTGGACTGTTTTATATAAAATTTATTTATGAAACCACAATTTCATGTTATTTATAAATTTCATTATGGTACCTTTCAGTCTGACGTGAGCTTAGAAACTGACTTACTTTAAATATAGCTTTTCTAATGGCTATAAATCCCCTAATTGTATTGTCATATATTATGCCTTTTATATTGCCCATAAAATTATCTCCAGATACATTTTTAATTGCTTATAAGTGGACACTCGAATTCTTCCTGATTCTCTCACTCAAACCATTTTAGAAACCTTGTCCAAATGGAATTGATGTTATTCATAAATGATGATGTCTCCAACAAAGATATTTTTCTGATAACCAAATTATCACAAATTATTTTAATATTTTCAAAATAATATATTCCATATTTTTTCTCAGTAAATCCATTTGAACAAAAATTATTGAAATGCTCCTAAACAGTTACAAAATTTTATGCTGGATCAATATGCAAAGTCAATAGTATTTGATTCATAGATTCAGTTTTAGTCCTTTCTTTGAAAACAAAACAATATTTGCTCCTTTTGATAGCACCACTGCCTTATCTTTCAATAACAATGAATGATTAGCATTTTTTCTATCATTTTGAAGTAATCGAGATACAGCCAATCCAGAACATGAGATTTAACCCCATACTATAAAAAAACCAGGCACTCTTATATATTTTCAGCTATCTTGAGATTTATTCCTCTACTCTACTATTTTAGTGAGAAAGTTATTTTATTTGCCAGAGAAGATAATCTCATACAAAAGGAATAAAGCAGTATCTGTCAAATAATACTATTTTACAATTTGTCAAAAAGATTAATACTTTATTCATTTTTCTAGCCCAAATGTAGTTTGTGGGTCATAGTAATTTTCACAGACTTCTAATTTATAACATTATGAGTTCATATAGTTATCTTAAAATTCATGTGGCTCATCCATTTGCTTTTGTTTTTCCCCTTTATTTCTATCATATGCACTTTGTAAACTTTAAGTTCATTGAGACTTGTCCTTGCAATTTCTCTTTTACCTTCTAGTTTATAAATAGGTTTTGATTTCCATATGTAAAAAATATGTTCACGAGAATTCCAATAATGTTCTTATTCTCTGAAGTATCCTAAATGGAATCAAGAAGTGAATGGCATAAAAAACTGCATAGTAATTCACTAATCTTAATCCTCTTGTAAGATGAAAATATCACATCTGATCAAAATCAAATGTTTGCTTTTTAAGCAAACTAAGAATGTTTTCAGAAGAAAGTTGGTGTAGGTAATTGAATATAATTTTAGCTAATTAATTACCTGTAATTGGAGAGCAATAGAGAGCTTCATACTTCAAATATGCAGAATATTATCCCTTAAGGATTTGGAAGAGAGATAATTAATTATTTGAAGATTTCATTGGTTTAAATAACTTAATGGGAGCATCATTTAATTAAATAAAAAGACACATCTAAACATAATGTCTATTTTTCTTCATTTTCTTTCATTTCTTTCTCTTTCCTTTTGTTTGTTTTTGCATTTTATCTTTTTTCTACCTCTTCGTTTTTTCTCATTTAGCAAGACTAAAACAAAAAATAGCTTTAATTTTCAGGAATGAAATAAAACTATTTAGTAATAGTTTAAAGTTAAGTGAGATATAACAAATAGTAGACGATTATTTCTTCTACCATGTACCTGAAGTCACAGTCTTCTCAAAATATCATTATAATACCAATAAAACAGAATGAAGAAGTTATTTTTGTGGACTGACAAAATTAATATAAAAAGGCATTTCCAAAAAATTCTTAATCTTAGATTTTATTTTCCTTTATATCTAAAGTAAAAGTTCAGTCGAATTTTCACATTAAACACGTTAAAATTTGCACATTTATGAAAGTATGATAGTCCTGTTGAATAAGAATTTCATCAATTTAAAAATGTTTGTATAATGTTCTCTGTTACTGAAGAGTAGCACAAATACTAAGCTACACCCAATGGCCCATGCTCACATATAGACCATAACTGATTGAAAATTAGATAAATAAATAATTAGATTGTAATTGAGGATACAACCAAATAAACTAATCATTAGTTCAAGGTGTCATAATTGTTAGCATGTTGTCACCTTACATTTTATTGTATTTCTTCAACTTCAATTTAATTATGGAACGTTAGGAAACACAGTTCTTATCAATGTACTCAGTTTTAAAGTTGTATGATTTTAGCAAACTTCCTTTAAGTGCTTATGAAGTACAGGCACTTTAGAAACACAAAGATAATTAGTTCACTTTCGTCTATAGTTCTTCTCAAATGAGTCTGTGATCCAACTCCAGAGACAAATTTGTACATTTCTGTCTATATTCCAAGCCTAAGGAAAATAAGCTTTATATCAAAGATTTTTTAAAAAAATAAACACCTTGAGTAACAATTAGAAGTGGAAAAATGAAGTGAGGCAGGGGATTTAGACACAGACTCAATAAAGGGGCATGGCAATGATGTGAAATGAGCTGTTTATGAAACTGCTAATCCCCCTGAATTGCTGATTGATACTGATGTACAGTATTTCTTATTTGTAAGCTTCCTCCTCAATAGAGGTATATTTGTGTTAACTGATGCTGCTTTGAGTTTCTGATGACCTGCGAGGTTACAAGCTAAAGCCACTCCTGGCCCTTCATCTGGATTATGGCTTAATTGTTGCTAAGTGAGATTTAGATGCCTTAGTTGCCCAGGTGACTGGAGGCAGTCATTGGAAATTGCCAAGGACTGAACGTCCTGTTTAAGCATATGTTACGTAAAGGACTGGTTCTCTATGTGAGTATCACCAATTTAAAATAAATATGCATTGTCACATGATAAATAAATCATGTGACATTTTAAAATTCTAAAGACACTGAGAGGTTAGAGTGTATTTTGAACATTATCATGTGAATTGAATCATTTTTTATTCTCCAATATTTTGAGGAGATGTTCTAGCAATTCTTTGTTTCCTTTATTGTTTATATTCAAGAGATAAGGATGCTTACTGAGATCACAAACCTAACTTTTGCATGGCCTTTTTTTTTTTAACCAGAGACCAGACT
This sequence comes from Alouatta palliata, assembly GCA_004027835.1. Lineage (NCBI taxonomy): Eukaryota > Metazoa > Chordata > Mammalia > Primates > Atelidae > Alouatta > Alouatta palliata. The sequence goes on along the minus strand of PVKV010016799.1, from coordinate 24,024 downwards.
TCATCTCTTAGCATCAATGAAACATTCAGAAAATGGGTAGAAACCAAAGGATTCTAGGTAGTGCCAGACACAGCCATGATAATGCCCTGAGAATGATCTTCTTAGGATTCTACCAGCACTGCTAGACCCACAACTCCGCTGCTTCCCAGTGAATTATCTCCGGCAGTTAATGTTTCTGCTAAGAGCAAGGAAAACTACTCTATGCTCCCTTTTATCATGAAAGAGGGTCCTTGTTTTCCATGTCTGGGTTATTTCCTTTAATAGGAAAGATTTCTGAGATTTTGTAACTATGATTTTTATTTATCCTATCTCTATTGAAGGTAAAAGAGAATATCTTGAACAATCCTCAGTGTTTCCTGAGCTTGATGCTTCACTATGATAGCGACATTAACTAATAGAGACATTATACACAACTTAAAACTAATCAAAGGTGTCCTTTTAAACACCCTCTCAAATGTGTCGTTTATCTTTTCTCATGGTGACATTTAGCAGTCTGCCTTTTGATTCTATGTTTTATTGCTTTGTGTTTATTATCTATGATTCAGTGGGTTTTAATTATGTCTATAAATAACATAGAACATATTCGTATACACACAATGATTTTGTAATTCCCTCAGAATGGTGCTGCTTTATTTATCATCAAATATAATAGTTTTAAGGATCAGGCATGGTGGCTTATCCTAGCAGTTTGGGAGACTGAAGTGGTTGGATCACTTGAAGCCAGGAGTTTGAGACCAGCCTGGACAACATGGAGAAATCCATCTGTACTAAAAATTCGAAAATTAGCTGGGTGTGGTGGCAGGCACCTGTAATCCCAGCTACTCGAGAGGCTGAGGCAGGAGAATCGCTTATACCTGGGAGGCAGAGGTTGCAGTGAGCTGATACCACACCACTGCACTCCAGCATGGGTGACAGAGCAACACTTCCTTTCAAGCAACAACAAAACAAAACAAAACAAAACAAACCAAGCAAAAAGGAATAGCTTCATTTATGCAAGACCGACGTCCTTTAATTTAACTAATCAACCAACGGGTATTTATTATCTGCTTTATTTTCAGAGTTAGGTACAGTTTACGGAAAAATAAAATGTTTCATGATATATTAGGATAAAACATGATTGTAGAAAGTTTTAAAAACTATAGATCAGAGTAGAATTAAACCAAAGAAGTTCTGTGCAACTTTGACATAGGCGTATTATTATTCTCAATCTCATCAAACCGTCTGCAAAATGGGAATTATGTGTTCTACTTAGCACACATTTACTAAGATTAAAAATTATTTAGGTAAGACATTTAACATAATATTCATAGTTAAGTCCACATACATAAAACCATTAGGGAACAAAACAAGACTAACTAATATTAAGTGTATTTTTAAAAATTCTGTAGAAATTCTGAGAAGGGAAAAGCTTTAAGAACTAAGATTATCAGAAGCTTAATTCAAGATCTAACATGAAATCACCTATCTAATAAAAGATGCTAGGTAGGTATTGAAGATGATTACCACAGAAATAGTGGCACTGAAAAGGTCTTGAGACATTTTAGGGGAAAGTTGAGAGAAATGATATTGAATGTGGTTTCAGAACTCTTGACTTTGAAACACAGAAGCACATTCAAATGAAAATATGTGGCATTTTCTTAGGCATATTGTAGCTTAGGTAATAAGATAAAACTAGAAGAAAAGTAAAATAGAAAGTTTGGGACGTTATAATTCAGAAGAAAAGAAAAACTAGAAAAACAACTTTAGTAGTTTTCAGCATAGATACAACAATTGAACAAATAATTCTCTGAGGGATAGGATTTTAAGAAGGAACAGAGGTCTAAAGTAATTTCAAATTCAATAAACCATATTGTTTTGCTGTTCTTTTAGGATATGCTCAATATTCCCTTCACAGTTATGAAGAAAGATTCCACTTTCAAAAGGCAAATGTTGTTGCCTCTTTGAAATCGTATCTAAAAAACACACACATAAATCTCATTTCATTTTAGCTAATATACTAGTAAAAAGAAATGCTTCATTTATGAATCAGCTAGCTACGTTTTCTAATGGAATATATATTTTTTAAATAAACACTTCATTAATTTGGTATAACCAATCCTTGAGAAACAGGAAAGTATCTTTATTTTCTGGTAATGTACACTTTCTAAAAATGTCCTGAGTAAAGTAAAAAATATAATGTAAAAAAAATGTAAAGATAAATTTTAGATATAAGAAAATGCATTGCTTTCCATTATCTTGATTTATAATTGAAAATATATTTATAAATTTTTATTGCTAATTTATGGCATTATATCTGATACAGGTGATTTCATTTTCTTACAGATTATTAATCAGAAATCAATTATGGTTAGGGATAGTCACATTAGGTGCTTTCCCTTTAGGACAAGTTGTGAGTTCAGGAAGTAAATATTATAAGGATCAATACAATCAAATGCTTTATTCACTTGTAATTTTTGCTCTACAATTTCACAAATAATTTGACATTTATGCTGTATACCTAAATATATTTTAAACCACCAGAGAAGTGATGGTCTAATCATTTATTATTATTATTATATTAGCTTTCCATGTCTCTTAATATCTTTAACTATACCTAAGTTTAATCCAAATTCTCAATATTACTTTTTCTGATATTGAAAATACTTGCCTTAATATATTATTTCAATAATTTTCTTCATCTCATAAACTTAATATATGCATTTTCATTAATTTCTTTTCTTGTATTCTTTTTTTCTGTGTTCCCAAAATGCCTGATTTAAGGAAGGAGAAAAGACAAAAAGGATAATGGATAATATTTACATTTAGATCTCAAGTACTTGCGCGCGCGCACACACACACACACACACACACACACACACACACACATAAAATGAATCTTTTTGCGCATACAGTTGAATTGTTGCCAGTCAAATTTATTCATCTTTCACTTTGGAGGCCAGAGAACAAGAAAAACACAGGAGGGTGAAATTCAGGCATGTTCTTACTAGACTCTTTTATTCTTGCAAAAAGATGTTAAATATACAGTCTGTTTAGCTGATCACTCAAGTAAATATAACAGAGAATAGTACTTGGAGTTCTGTAGCAGAGTGAATCCAAAGCCATTGCCTATTAATTCTTATCATACACTCAGTTTAGAGAAAAAATGAAACTCTGGAGAATGTACTCAATTTATCCACTCTGATAAATATAAAGAGGGTCTTATTTTAATACTAACCATGTAGACCAGATAATGAGTAATAGAGTTAGTCTTCTGGTTTTAATATTTTATGTTTCCAGAAATCTAAAACATATTAAATGATCCCAAATTATATCTTTCTTTTTTATACCATAGTATGCATTTGTGGAATTTTATGCATATTTTTTCACATTTCAAAATATGATGAGTTTACTTAAATTCATTGAGCCTTAGATTGAGGAAAATTTTTTCAGCTTTAATGATATCTAAGGATATCTCTTTTTTTCAAATAGTCCTAACTTGACTATCCCAATTGAATATCCTAACTATTTGGATGTCCTAACTATACGAAAATGCTACTTTGTGATCACTGATATGAGAACTTGCTCTTTTTCCATTTTCTTTGTTTGTTTCTTTCTTTCTTTCTTTTTTTTTTTTGAGACTGAGTCTCACTTCTGTCACCCAGGCTGGAGTGCAGTGGTTTGATCTCGGCTCACTGCAACCTCCGCCTCCTGGGTTCAAGCGATTTTCCTGCCTCAGCCTCCCCTCCCCAGTAGGTGGGATTACAGGCGATGCCACCACGCCCAGCTAATTTTTGTTTTTTTAGTAAAGATGAGGTTTCACCATGTTGGCCAGGGTGGTCTTGATCTCCTGACCTCATGAACTGCCCTCCTCAGCCTCCCAAAATGCTGGGATTGCAGGTGTGCACTACTATGCCTGGCTTTTTTTTTTTTTTTCCCACTTTCTACTGTTTTTAAATTTCAAATATGAGAAAAATTGAAGAAAGTATTCACAAAGATTACTCCACAGTTGTTAGGTAGCATTGTGTGGCTCACTTTACAATTGCTGAGACTATTTTTTCATCTGCTGATGTCTAGAAGTCTAGATTGTAATATAAAGGTAGTTTGTGGTGTCACTATACAGTAGAACTTGTAGGAAAATAAAAAATTGAAAACAGGAAGGTTAAGTATTCTACTATCTATACTTGCTTAAGCAAGATAAGCAGAAATTTAATTGTAAAATGCCATGGTTTTGACCTCTCAGAAAATTAATTATACTGAACTACCTCCTTGTATAGACCCTTTATTAGTCTGGCCTCACACTACTAATATAAACAAACCTTGAGACTGAGCAATTTATAAAGGAAAGAGGTTTAATGGCTCACAGTTCCATGTCTGGGGAGGACTCACAATCATGGTGAAAGGTAAATGAGGAGCAAAGTCATGTCTTACATGGTGACAGGCAAGAGAGCTTGTGCAGGGGAAATTCCATTTATCAAACCATCAGATATCCTGAGATTTATTCACTGCCATGAGAACAGTACAGTGGAAACTGCCTCCATGATTCAATTATCTCAGCCAGGCCCTGCCCTTCATACACGGGTATCATCACAATTCAAGGTGAGATTTGGATGGGGACACAGCCAAACCATATCTGACCCATTTTTCTTTGAGTTATACTGAGAGAATAAATGGATAAAACTTACTGCCTTAGATACTGTAAAAAGGTAAGGTGATACACTTTACTTTCCTGTACCTTAAACACCAAAACCCATGAGAGAACTGTATTTACACTCACAATGTAAGAAACTGATGTGAGCTTTGTGGACAACTGGTTTGATTTTATTTATGAACTCTAGAAATTACATAACTAAGTCTGACTCATTTGGCAGAGACTACTAGAGAGCCCAGAACAAAATTTATTATGCTCTTTTTGAATATTCAGGAAATTACATCATTAATGTTTGTCTTATCAAATCTGGTTCTTCTAATCATATTTCATGTTTTCTTTCATCTTTCTTCTTTTCCTTTTCTCTCCTCCTTTTCTTATGCACTCATTTCAAATGTTAATCTGTTGTATGATGTTATTTATATTTGAGCAAACTCTAAGTTCCTTTTGTTATTCACTGAGGTAATCATATGTAAACAAGAAGGATTACTTGCTAACACATTGAGTGATGTTTGGAACACTGCAAGAGTGTTATTAAGATGGTTGGCAAATATACACAAATATTTATAAAAGAGGAAAAGCAAGACAAGAGGGATCTGATGTACCATAATGGGGTTTCAGAGATAGAAATTGCTGTTAGCTAGGGTAAATGAAGTGGGGTGTAGGAGTTCAAAAAGTCTTCATGATAGTGAGGGCATTAGAGCTGATCTTTAAGGAGTGTTAGACTTTAAATATCAGTGCTGTGCTATATGAAATATAGTTCTTTTAAATCTGTTGAGATTTCAAGTGAAACTACTTTTAAAAATTTAAATTTATATTTCTTATATTAGCAGCCTGTCCATATATTTTAAGCTAAGTAAGAGAAATAAATTTCCTCTTACTGATTTGATAGGGTAACCTTCCTAATATCAGTAGAAAATATGAATTATATTCTCCATGGGGTTTCTATATTTGGTTTGTTCAGGTTTACTAAGTAACTCTGTCTAACATTTATCAATTTCCATGTGTCAGGCATACCATTCACAATGAGAAATGAAAACATGATAGAAACAATTACAAACATAAAACATCATAAAGTAAATCACAGACTATTTCATGTTTATTATCTTAAATAAGTATTTCAATTACAATAACTTAAGCGAATAAAATATAAACTTAGAAAAAAAGCCAATAAAGGCAAAACTTCAAATACAAAACCCCATGACTTTATTCTGTTACAATTATTGTACAAGTATAAAATAAGGAGAAAATAAAAAGCAATATTTTTTTCTTATTTATTTTTTCTGTACAGACCATTGGATCTCAAAATTAAGAGGATAAAGTATTAAAATAAAAAAATGAGAAACCAAAAAAGGCAATAACAATCTGTAAAAGCGAAGACTTCCATTCTGGAAAGCAGTGTGACTGCCAGTGATAATCAGACCCAATCTTATTTGATCTTTATGCACTTTACTTTTTATAACACATTACCAAATGCATTTTATTTAAATACATCATCAATCAAAAGACAAGAAAACAATCTCAGGATAGGATGTACTGCATAATGTTGGAAAGGAAGATGCAAACTCTCTTGGTTTCCAACAAATTCCTTTGTACTTATTAACGTTTTTAACCAAAACCAAAATAAAATGAGAATGCCGTAAACAAAGCAGAGTGAGAGACAGAAAGAATTAAATTTGTGATGTTTATGTAGTGAGTCTTTAGGATATTAAATATTAATCTATTTTAGTTACTGATCGTCTCTTCTCCATATCAAACCAACCATATGTAATATAAAAATATAATACATATGACCATGTAAAATTTATTCTATAAATGCAGACTTTTTCTAATATTAGTAAACAAACCAAGGAAATTCACCAGTTTAACAAATCATAAAAGAAAAGCAATTTGATCATCTCAATACAAGCTGAAAAGCTTTAAGTAAAAATTAGCATCTATTTAGGCAAGCAAGAAGGGTAACTTTTTCAACCTGATCAAGAGTATCTACAAAAAACAAAAACAAAAACAAAAATAACATTATTTAAAATGAATGATTGTAGGCAAAGACTTTGTAGAGATGTCACTGAGGCAATGGATCAACAACAAAAATTAAACTTAAAAAATTAAGAAAATCAAAACTAAGTTACATGAAATGAAAATTTCACATGACCTTTGCAAATTAAATATATTATAAACATACAAAATTATATATAATAATGTCTATATTAAATAATCACATATATTTTATATAAGCTGTATAATCATATTTATAGTATATGTAATCCATATATATATAGTCAGCTATGTAAATGTGTTTTAAATGCATAAATTTATTTATATAACTACATTCATGAATATATTATATAATTATATATTATATATTTTAAATTATATAACTGATTATATATAACAAATATGATTATTATAATTATTACATGCATTGTAAATTTTTGTATTTTTTTTAGTAGAGACAGGATTTCATCGTGTTTCCTGGGCTGGTCACAAACTCCTGAGCTCAGGCAATCTGTCCGCCTTTGCCTCCCAAAGTGCTGAGATTACGGGCGTGAGCCACTGCACCTGGTCTATATGAATATTTTTCCTCATGGCCTCATTGTTAAGTGTACATCAATGACTGAAAAGTTCCTTTCATTGGAAGTTTTAAATTTTTACATATAAAGCAATATATGTGTCTTTTAATAAAGAACACAATTTTATTTCTCACAGTTCTAGAGGCTGGAAGTTAGAGATCAGGGGCCAGCACGGTCAGGCTTTGGGGAGGACTTGCCTCTGAGTTACAGACTACAGACTTCAGGTTGTATACTCACCTGGCAGAGACAGTGGGGAGCTGTCTGGTTTTGTTGTTGTTGTTTTCTTTTTTTTAATAAAGGCAGTAATTCCAGTCACAAACCCTTCATCCTCAGGTCCTAATTTACTTTCAGCTCCTAATACCATTACGTTGAAAGTTAGAATTTCAACATATGCATTTTGAGAAGAAAAACATTGTCTATTGCAAGTCCCAAGATTTTATTACAAAAACAGCTTTCATTTTTCACCTTCTTGCTCTGTCCTATGTTTCCTTCCTTAGTCTGTCTCTCTCTCTTTCTCTCTCTTGTTTCTCCCTGTGGCTCTCTGTTGTATTTTTCAGACTGAGGATGTGAGTTCCAATGTTATAAGGTACCCTATGTAGAGGCTTACATGACAAAGAACCTAGGGAGTGCCTAGGCCAACAGACAGGGAGGAACTCAGGACTGAATTCCACTGAATCTTCCCAATACCACATAAACGGAAGCTCCCCCAGTGCAGGTTCATTTGAGACCACAGTCCCAGCCTTATCAGACACCCAGACACCCTGAGGCACAGGCATCCAGCTGAGCAGGGATGGAGGCAGCAAACCACCTTGTCATGTAAGTACCTATGTAACAACGCTTCATGATCTGCACATGTACCCCAGAACCTAAAGTACAATAAAAAATAAGTAAATAAATAAATAAATATGGGTCAAAGGTCTCATTTCTAAGAAGATAATAAAAAAATATTGCTTTTACTTTGATAATGTTAGATAGAATCTGATTCTCAAAGCAACATTGATTTTTTAGTAAATAGCAATACAACCTGAATCCCAATATTAGTTAAAGTTTAGTTCTTAGTATTTATGTATAGGAATATTTATCCATTTTATTAATATATTTTTCTAAATAATTTAGGCAGAAATTGGTACATCATGTTAACAAGTTTTAAAAAAACATTTAAAAGTTTATATTTAGTTCAGGTTCGAAATTCTGAATTTTAATGCTACCAGCAATTTGACCCATGTTGTTTTATTTTTTATGTTTTTGATTTATTATTTATTTATTTTTTGAGACAGTTTTTCTCTTGTCACCCAGGCTGGAGTGCAGTGGTACAATCTCGGCTCACTGCAACCTCCACCTCCTGGTTTCAAGTAATTTTGCCTCAGCCTCCCTGGTAGCTGGGATTACAAGCATGTGCCACCATGCCCAACTAATTTTTGTATTTTTCGTAGGGTCAGGGTTTTTCCATGTTCGACAGGGTGGTCTCCAGCTCCTGACCTCAGGTGATCTGCCCACCTCAGCCTCCCAAAGTGCTGGGATTACAGGTGTAAGCCACAGTGCCCAACACTTTATTTTTTATTTTAATTTCATATACATACGAATTTTTTATTGTCTTAAGCAAAAATGGTTTGCATGAAGAAATTTAATACCTACATATATCCATAAATAAGCATGGATTTGCATATCTCCTGTAGTATACCTTCTGGCATTAAAACTTCATAGAATGTACATACCTCATTGCATCACCAAAAATATGCCTCAATGCATTTTAATCAGCTAATATGTCATTACAAATATGTTTACTTAAGGTAAATAAAGGAGGATCATATACCAGCCATGTTTTCATGGGCATACATTATTTAGCATTGTTGGAAAATTAATATAAATCTGATAGTAAAATTAAACTGGGATGTCTTTTGTAGGATAGTGGAGCCTGAGATAAATAGTATTATATCTATGCCTGGAAATGGTTATGTTTTTGCCTTTGCTAGGCCTTTATTGTGAAATGTTGTGTCAATCTAGCTAGAAGCTAAACTGGGTTTGGATTTTGTTGTTGCTGTGAGTACCTTAAATGAACCACAAGCTTCAAATAGCTCTAGAATTACCTTAAGTTTGAAGCAGGGGTGGCTGTAAGGATGGTTGGATTCAGATTGTGTTTTTCTTGATATCTGCTGACTGTTGGCTTTAGGTCATATATTTTTCTCTGTGCCTCACAGAAGATCTCTTTCCATGCTCTTGACCATTCCCCTAACTGTGGCTTGCTGTGTTCTGTTTCTCAATGCTCCTTACCTGGTTTGATAGGGATGTTGTTCTCTGTTCAAGTTTGGGCTCCATTCTACCAGGGGCTGTGTTCCTGGGTCTCAATGGTATAGTCTTCTCAGTGAATCTGCCCCAACCCCGGGGGCAGGGAGACCTTACCAGTGGTCCAGGTCTAAAACACATTTCTGCCCATTCTCTAAGAGAGGTTTTTTTGTGTGTGTTTGTTTATTTGTTTTTTGTTTGTTTGTTTCTGTTTCATTCCCCTAGCCTCAGGTCTTCACCTGTGTCTAAAAGACGGCAGATTTGTTACCTGCTCCCAGCATCCTAAGGCCTTTCCTCTGTGGGGGAGCAGCGGGGATATTGTACTTTCCTTGCAGTAGCAGTCATTCTTCTCCACTAAAACTGTCTCATAAGGGAAGACTTCTCAAAACTCTCATGCAGTTCTGTGCATGAGAACTCGTGAGTGGATGCAAATTCCCCTGTGCCTTTGGTTCCCTGAGTTTCCACACTCTCATGATTGCCCACGCTCAGCCTTTAGCAATTCGTTACAGATTTCAGCGGCATTCTCCTTACTGGCTTGCATGGCATTGGTGTCCATCTGCTTCAAGTACACAAGAGCTGATATCCTGTAACTCTTTGAGTTCTTTTTGATGTACTTCGATTTCGAGTTAATAGTTTTACTGTAACTTCAACTGCCAGATGGGTTTCAGAAAAGTTGTATCTTTGCAGAGTATTCAACCTTTTTCTTATAAACCTGGTAGTCTTATGACCTTTCCAACTTTCTAAATTTTGTGCAGAAGGCAGAATCTAGACTTTCTCAAGCATAAATATACTACTTTTTGAAAAGCCAAATTAATCTATCGAAAAAGTAGAAATTCTTAACAACCTTGTAATTGTGAAAGATGCTGTTGTATTATTCCCATTAAAACATGTCTTCTTGTGGTGAGGTTTCATTTTTGTGCCAGCAACCTAGTGCCTATCCAAAGCACAACATTAGATGCTTCTGGGATCTTTTGGTGAGTAAGAGTGAAACAACTCATTAGGTACATGTATTATGGGTGACATGTAACATCAAGTTTTTTCTCAATTAGGATTTCTTTTTTTTTTTTTTGAGACACAGTCTCGCTTTGTTGCCCACAAGCTGGAGTGCAGTGGCGCGATCTCAGTTCACTGTAACATCTGCTTCCTGGGTTCAAGTGATTCTCCTGCCTCAGCTTCCCGAGTAGCTGGGATTACAGGTGCCTGCCACCATGCCCTGCTAATTTTGGTACTTTTAATAGAGAGAGGGTTTCACCACGTTGACTAGTCTGATCTCGAACTCCTGACCTCAAGTGATCCATCCACTTCAGCCTCTTAAAGTTCTGGTATTACAGGTGTGAGTCACCTCTCCCAGCCAAGATTTCTTTTAATATAATTTAAGTACTACATTACAAACCTAAAATGAAACCCAACTATTAATCTGACTTCATATTGTACCTACAGGTATTCGAATATTCTGAGAAAAGTAATTACAATGCTCATATTGTAACCTTTGTCCTGTATATTCTGAAAACATCAAATAAGCTTATTAACAACATAAAATGTCTTCACTATGACTTATTCTCTTATTTTAACTGAACAATTTTCCAATTTTTTATAAAGAGTTTAATAAATTGAGACTTTTGCACCCAGTAAGTGCAGATTTGACAAAACAAATCAAACCTTTGTAATACAACAGCAAAGCATGACTGAGACTCCTTTTCATTTTACGGTTACCTATAATGATATTATTAGTCCTTTTAAGGTTTTTGGGTTTTATTATTTTTTCTTAGTGTTACATGTTTATGCAGTGTATCTATGCAAATAGTTTCCTGATTTATAAAAATACTTGGCAAATTACATAATGGAAGGCCAAAGAAGGTAATAGATAATGCACATAATCCAGCTAAGAACCTCTAGATCTATAGTAGACATACTTAACATTTTATTCTTAGAATTCATAATTCAATGGTCAATATCTTGTCATATGCTATTAGATGAAAATAAAACATGCCACTCTAAAGAAAAGATTCAAATATTCAGTGGCTAAAATAAGTTAGATTATTTATTTTTCATTTACTATTCAGAAGAAGGCGAAAGACATAGGGTAGACAGGTAGCCATGTTCCACAAGGTTGTCATGGAATCTTACTATCCTTCTAACTTTTTATTCCACTATCTCCTGGGAAATACATGGTCAAAGCTGACTTACAGAAATACATATGTGTTTGGTTCATAGAAGTAAGTAAAGGATGGGGGAGAGAAAAATGTTTATTTAAAAATATATATATAATATGGAAGTTACATGCATGAAATCTGGTTTCATCCCACTGACTAGAATTTAGCTACATACATAAAATTAGCAGCATGGGGGGTTTAACAGCATAGTCTGAATAGCCACATACCCTATTAAATTTAGGTGATTTATTACTAAAAGAAAGAAAAGGCCGGGAGCAGTGGCTCAGGCCTGTAAACCCAGCACTTTGGGAGGCTGAGGCAAGCAGATCAACTGAGATTGGGGGTTCAAGACCAGCCTGACCAACATAGAGAAAGTGCATCTCTACTAAAAATACAAAATTAGCTAGGTGTGGCGATGCATGTCTGTAATCTCAGCTACTTGGGAGGTTGAGGCAGGAGAATCGCTTGAACCTGGGGGGTGGAGGTTGCAGTGAGCCGAAATCGTACCATTGCACTCCAGCCTGGGGCAACAAGAGCAAAACTTTGTCTCAAAAAAAAAAAAAAAAAAGAAAGAAAAGAAAAGAAAAAGAAAAGAAAAGAAAGAAGGAAAAATTAGCTCTGCTAATGTTCAGATTATAATAAACAATGTTTTTAACAAGGCCATATTGTAGCTTCAAAAATTCAGTTTTGTGTGTGTTGCTGTTTTATTGCCAGTGATATCACCAGCATGATTTTGTTCCTCCAACATCCTGAATAAAGATTATGATACCTGGCAACTATATTACTGAATTGCTCTTGCTTCTGGACATTATTCGATCCAAAGCTAGCCTTCCTTGCTCTAGCCTCTATAGTTACACAGCAAAAGTCTAAATCCTATAACCCTCTTCCAGCTTCCTGTTACTTAGAGACCCTGCCCTTCCTTGTTTTACCACAGTTGTGTTCCTTATAGACTTTAACTGATGAGCTTTGAAAAGGGAGGATTGATATGGGTAAACAAGTGGCAGTCACTGCTACATTCTGCTCTATACAAAACATCCTGAAAAGCATTGTGATTTAAGTAAAGGCAAGGAAAGCATTGTCCTGGCTTTCTCTGCGTTTCCAGTCTCACATGACCAACTGAAGCAATCATAGATAGCTTTAATATGAGACGAGCTAAGACAGTACTAGTTTACAAGTGTGAAGCAATCATGGATAGCTTTAATATGAGACGAGCTAAGACAGTACTAGTCTACAAGTGTGAAGCAATCATGATAGCTTTAATATGAGACCAGCTAAGACAGTACTAGTCTACAAGTGTGAAGCAATCATGGATAGCTTTAATATAAGACCAGCTAAGACAGTACTAGTCTACAAGTGTGAAGCAATCATGGATAGCTTTAATATGAGACGAGCTAAGACAGTACTAGTCTACAAGTGTGAAACACATTGTTATGAAGGGAAAAGCAGGGGAGATGAAATGGCAGATATGAAAAGTGTAGGGTTTTAAAGGTAAGATTAAGAAGTTTGCTTCTCTACCTCTAGGCATTAGGTATCATTGGAATACTGCACTGGGAATATAATGAGTTGAATTATTTTACTGGAGAGAGGTAGGTGAATTTACTTTAGGGAAAAGAGAAAAATTGAATACATGGAGTTTGGGAGACCAGTTAGGAAACAATTACAATAATGTAGGTTTGAAGTTATGTTATATCAGTAGCAATAAAGTGAATAGAAAGGGTGACATATGAGACATTGAGGAAGGAAACTTGCAGAACTAAGTGGCAACTTATAATGCTTAACAAAAAGGAATTAAAAGTCATGAGCTCATGTAGCTTGTGGAGAAGTACAGATATCAGTTGAAATAGAGACATAGTAAATAATGGTCTTGATAGAGATGGTAGAGAGTTCTACTTTAGACTGCTGAAGATTATCTGGAAATTTGGGCATGAAACTTGTAAGAATTGTTACATCTAGGGTTATATCTAACAAGTCTTATGTTCTATTTATTAGCACATGTGTGCTATTATTCATTTATCTATGCATCTGTGTGTAAGACTGGAACACCAGTACTTGTTTATATCCTATTTTCTGGAATCTCTTCACATAACTCTCCATCTTTTGGTCCTTCTAATGGTGCTGGTGTCTCGCTACTGACTTTTTTTCTTCTTCTAAAATCTTTTGTATCCAATATGTTTTATGACCCGGGCATGATCCTTGGCTTCCCTTTTTAAATTTGTCTTCTACTGCATCTGCTTCTGTCATCTAGAAGAAAGAACTCAAACAAATTCCACAACTCTTAGAGCCTTCTTCCATTACTTCCTCTCTTGCCATATGACTGTTTTCATTCTAGTTTTTTTCACAGACCTCTAAAAGAAACAACATTTATTGTTATTATTTATTGTATTTTAAGTTCTGGGGTACATGTGTGGAACATGCAGAGTACATGTGCGGAACATGCAGAGTACATGTGCGGAACACACGTGCCATGGTGGTTGGCTGCATCCATCACCCCGTAATCTACGTTAGGTATTGCTCCTAATGCTATCCCTCCCCTGGCTTCCCAGCCCCCAATAAGCTGTGTGTGTGATGTTCCCCTCCGTGTCCATGTGTTCTCATTGTTCAACTCCCACTTATGAATGAGAATATGCGGTGTTTGGTTTACTGTTCTTATGTTAGTTTGCTGAGAATGATGGTTTCCAGCTTCATCCATGCCCCCCCAAAGGACATGAACACATCCTTTTTTATGGCTGCATAGTATTCCATGATGTATATGTGCCACATTTGCTTTAACCAGTCTATCATTGATGGGCATTTGGGTTCATTCCAACTCTTTGATATTGTGAACAGTGCTGCCATAAACATATGTGTGCATGTGTCTTTATAATAGAACGATTTATAATTCTTTGGGTATATACTCAGTAATGGGTTTGCCAGGTCAAATGGTATTTCTAGATCTAGATCCTTGAGTAATCGCCACACTGTCTTCCACAATGGCTGAACCAATTTATACTCCCACCAACAGTGAAAAAGTGTTCCTATTTCTACACATCCTCTCTGGCATCAAGAAACAGATCATTTTTTATTATTTAATATTTTGAAGTATCTCTGCATTATCACTGTGAAAATTTGATTTTTGTCTTTTTTGTTGTATCCTGGTGACAAGTAACATATGAAACTAGTGCATGAAATCATATAACTTTTAACCTAAAGTGCATATTTGATTGCCATCATTTAACTAATTTAACTATCATATATTTGAAATAATTCAGACATGCACATTTCAAAGACAAAGTACATCATACTCCATAAAGATAGTAGTTGAACGTTAATCTGTTCTAATTATACTACATGTCAATCACCAGTTATGATTCACTTTCGGTGTTCACAACTTACCCTGCCTACTGACTCTTCAACTCAATTTGGGGATCATTTTGCTTATAAAGTTTTAAAATTTTTGGACAATTTTATGTTAATAATCGACATTTTAAGGATTTATATTTGCTTTGACGTAAAAGTGATATGCTTTAAGTTAAAAAGCCTTTTTAAAACACTGTATGTAACTTCCTTATGCTTACAATTGAGTATGTTTATTTTGTGATTTTTGTGTGAATTTACCTTCTAAGCAAATTTTCAACACCTTATTCTATTGATTGAGGTTCACTGATGAAACCAGAGCTAGGGTGGCAGAAGTATTTGTTTATCACAAGGGACAATTTGTTGCACCAGACAGGGGGGTAAGGATTTGAAATAGAAGCTGGTGCAAATTTAAAATCACACAGTTTTTAACTGGAGAGAACAATAGCTGTTACTTAAAATATTTCTATACATTAAGGAACATGTAAAGGCAGACTAATTAAAACTTGACAGAGGCTTATCATTTCAGTTCAAAGACGTGAAAAGTGGAAATAATCTTTACTCTCACTTTTAAAGGAAGAAATAAAAACACAGAGCAGCTATTTATTAACTACTTCTATTGAATCTATCAGAGAACTAAAATTACAGGGAAAACAATTGATCTGAAATATAAGATTTATCAATTTTGTTGCATGAATCAGTAGTTTATAAGTTTTCATTGCTGGGTAGTTTGCTATTATATGGATATGTCAGAGTTTATAGACATGTTGGTTGTTTCCAGTTTGGGGAAATTATCAATATAGCTGTTATACAAGTTGGTATACAAAATTTACCATCAGCTTGTCCATATTTACTTCCAGTAGTTTTGATTTAGATTATATTTTATGCAGAGATCTAATAGTGGCAAATTGGCAGCTTAATACCAAGTTTTGCAGTTTGTGAATATGGTATATCTCTCCATTTTTAAAATCTTTAACTTTTACATCAACATATTTAGTACTACTCTAATTAATGATATAGTTATCTATCAACTTATATCTCTGTCTATATCTATATTTTAGTTTTAGTTTTCAATTGTTCATTGCTATCATGTAGGATCATGATTGGCCTTTGTATGTTGACCTTATATTCCGTGACCTTGCTTTGCTTGCCTATTGATTCTAGGAGCTTGGGGTAGATTTAGTGAGATTTTAGCCATATAAAATAATGTGGCACATGAATAAAGAGTAAATAACTGAAAAGTTTTTAGTCGTATGATTACATTGGACTTAGTTCTTCCCATTAAGTTAGTTCTGGAATGATTCTAAACTTCTTGCTATATAACTGCTTTTGTATACTGAACATTCTCCCTTGTATAGCTACTGGGTCTTATAGAAATCCATGCATAATTTTTAAAAAATTTCTTTATTTTTTTATTTTTTGGAGGGACTGGTTCTTTATTTCAAAAAGACACTTGTCAGTGTTCAGTATCAAAACAGTTACACTATTGATTTCTCTTCCTCCCAATTGCCCAAAGAGACCACATAAAAAGAGAGTACATTTTAAGCCAATAAGCTGCAGGATGTACACCTAACAGACCTCCTAGAAACCTTGCTGGAAAATGGGGACTGGGTAGGGAAACTTTAAAAGATCAGCAAACTGCCAGCCCACGGACTGCAGAGGCTGTCACAGCCAGATGGGGTGGCCAGGGTGCCACAAATCCGAAGAAGCAAAGTTTCAAAATAATATAAAATTTTAATGTTTTTGCCACTGATTTAGCCATATGAAACTCATCTCATTACCCTTTTCTGGGTTTGAAGCTGCTGTCTCTAAAAGTGCCTTCTTATTGTGCTTTGTAAAAATTTCTTTTCAGACTCATATTCAGTTTGCTTCAAAAACTAATTGTTCTACTTTATGCAAACAAATTATTTTAATATATATTTTATTGAAAATGTAGTGCCCAAATTGCATGCAGAGCTGAGACTCTAACAATTTCAGAGTCAAATTGGGCTCTCTTTTTGATAGTAGATCTACATTAAAAATAATAAGCAATATTAGCTCATATAATTCTGTTAGTGATTTTATAGGTAGATATTTTGCCCACAGTTTCTCAGGTAAAGATAGTACAGCCAGTGTTCATACTCAAATCTCTTATATCAAATCCATTGCTTTTCAACATTATGCTAGCTTAAACCAGTCATGTAATTAATTTTATAAATTTTACTATGTGAAATGAGAAGGGTTTACAATATAATTTTTAAAAATAATTCAATGAATATTATGTATGGTAAATAAATAGATAAATAAAATGTTGATTTTATCTCTAAATTACTGATCTGCACAGTAGTGTTTTATACTTAAGGATTTTATCACTTTTTCAACCTTAAGATTGAAAACAAGACACAGGGAATAGTTTTTATTCTATAATTCATTTTTATAAAATACTATCTTCTAATTGTTATATCCTGCAAATTTTTTTTACAGATTCTTTCAAATGTATTTCTACTTTCCAGTGAGGATCTAAATTGCATGCAATGAGACATAATAGTTACTAAAACAACATCCAAGTATAAAAGAAATATAATTTTGAAAAGAAAAAAATAGAAATAACTAAATTTATTTTCATAAGCTATTAATAGTTCACAGCTTTCAGAAATCAAAGACTACCTGGTAGTACAATTACTAATTAACTTAGATTCCCAGAAAGAAACATTTGTGTAAACTACTTTCAAGGTTAAGGCTTTTAACAATCACATGTTGAGCAGAAGATTATTAAATACTGATAGGGTGGTGAGGGTGCAATAAAACTTTATGAGTAGGTCAGTATATACCTAAGCAACTTTCCTTGATCATTATTTTGGCAGCCTTATCCAACTCTGGTACAACATAGCAAACAGAACAGGTTTTGAAGTAAGGTAAGTCTATGGCTCATATGTTTTTTGCTACTTTTATGATTCCAACTTATTTAAGTATAAATTAGAATTCACATTTTTTCTTAATTTGTGTTAGCAATATTCCCATCTATCTGCACTAGGTTAAAATAGCAATATCATACATTTTAAATTGCCATTTAAAATATGTAGTACCTTGTACTAAAACAGGAAAATATATTTCTAATTATTTTTAAATACAGGATTTTTTTTTTGGCGCAACTCTTCATTGTAACTTTTGAAAGTCTTAGGTGGAATCATAGCAAGTTTTGTTTAATGACTCTATATGAAAAAAATAAGTATTGATTAAGATTTTGAAAAATAGATGAATATTCTAATAATGAATCCCTAAATACATTTTAAGAAAATCTATATAAGAGTAGAATGCTACATTTATAAAACATTTATTTTTCCTACCTGATCTTTTAAAGATAATTCAAGTTATTATACAATAAGGTATTATTCATCTTCATAATAATTATTCAGAAAGAGTATCAATATATAATTTTCAAGAGGAGTTACTTAAAATTACTGTAATCCAAAATTACAGGGATCATATTTTTGATCACAGTAATTTTAAGCAATTGTTTTACAATTTGTTTTGATTTTTCTAGACAAAGGATAGTTTGTTTCAGGTCAAAATGGATTTTTTAAGGTTTCTGTTAAAAAGGAAAGAGATTTACACTTTAAAGTTAAACACTAAATATGACTTTGTCATTTCTCAACATAGCATCAAGCAACTGGGCTTCATTTCTTGAACAGCTTTATATATTATCTGTTGCTTTAAGTTTAGTTTACATTCATTTTCTTTGAAGATTACTGATGCAATAAACAGCTTACATATCTGTAACAGAAAACTATATGCTAAGAATGAATGCTAATCTGCAGGTATTCATTTATAAGCTATACTGAAAATTAACTTTGCTTATTCAATATTAGTATCTGACTTCTTTTATGATTCTTGATAGTAAGAATGCAACAATTTAATTGAGGAAATTGACATACATAAATAATTGCAATGGACATTTAATATGTATGGTAAATGGAGAAAGGCTAGATTAACTCTGCCTCAGAGTAGTAAGGAACTCACCATGGCATTTCAAATAAGTATAAATTAGAATTCACATAGAAGAGTAGATGGGGAGGGATTGAAATTGAACAGCAATTATGAAGGCAACACATTTTCTAAAAATTATGCTGTGGTGCTGGGGAAAAATGATGGTATAATTCTAAAAATACTTTGAAGATGAAGTCAATAGGACTTATTGAATAATCGAATGTTGGAAAACATATGGAAGAAGGAAAAGAGGTTTTAGGTTGGGACAACTGGGTACATGAACTGACATAGTCAGTTCACAGGGACCATTGTGAGACTGAAAAAAAAAGAAAATATTGATTTTAAACCCAGCAATTTATTAAAGCGTTTACTGTAGAAACTCTAAGTTTTACTTTGGTGTATGCCTTTGAATTAAGATTTACATAAAAATCATGGAATACAGATAATCCACAGAAACTTGAGAACTAAAAAATAAGATATGTATGGTCAAAATTAAATTAAACAAATTTGTGTTCAGATAATTATTGGAGATGTATTCTTTCTAGTCTACATTTGGGTATCTTCTATATGCTACCTCAGAAGTATAATGTCATCTAATAATAAACACATATTTTTGATATGAAACTTTTGTAGTTCATTTACTGCTGTTTGATGGAGGAATTTGGTGATAATTGAAAATATTTTTAAATAGAGTACAACTCCCAAATATATACTATTCTATCATATATATGTATGTTTTTTCAACAATATTGTTGTGGAAAGTAATGTTGGAATCAGAGAGATGAGTGTTCAAGAAAAAAGACTGAAGTTTTTAACTTTGAAATATAAAGTATTCTCTCTTAAGCTTGAAGTTCTTAATCAGTAACGATTTCCTTCGTAGAGTTGTTGTGAGAATTGAGAAACTGTGCAAGTGGAAATCTTTGCCTTGCAAAATGCTCTAAATGAGAAGTCAAGACACATCTACTTGGAGATACCTTTTTCCTTCTATATTTTCATCTGAATGTACTACTGTAATGTGCATCAGTAATTCATTCCTTTTACTTGAAATTGCATGTGTTGCTTACATTTTATATCAGCATATGTTTCCGATTATTAAGTACGTGCTTAATATATTATTGAGTGGGTGCTTAATTCAGGATATTATGTAAGTGCTGTCTGCAACTCTGCATTGTATGTAGTAAAAAAAATGTATATAATTACATAATAATTGATGATGGTTTATTATGGTTACATATTTCACATTTAAACACATATTCTTTTCTGTTTTTTAGATGGCAAGAAAGAAATTTAGTGGATTAGAAATTTATCTGATGTTCCTCTTTGTCATAGTTACTATAATTGCTATTGCCCTAATTGTTGTTTTAGCAACTAAGACACCTGCTGTTGATGGTAAGTAGTACATTAAAACCATGTCTACATTATTGTGAAGTTAGGAGTACGTCACCCCACAATAGTTATAGGTTTTAAAAAATAATCTACTTAAGATGAAACACTCATAGAAAAATCTAGGGTAAATTTTTCTATTCATTATATTCCAAGTTATTTCAACGACGAGCTTTGTAATTAAGGAATCCATGTGCTTTGACATTAATTGCCTTCCCTAGCTACTTGACCAAGAGCAAAGAGGCAAAGAGATGGAGCTGTTAATGTAAGGTGGAATAATATCTGCTGTTGCCAGTGAGAGTCTTCTCATTAGTGGGAAAACCTGGGTTTTTACTCAGCCTTCACACACTTGCAAAGGAAATGAGGATTTTAGCAAATATTCTTTGTTGTGGCTAGATATTATTTTAAGGGGAGAGAGGTTGTATGAGAAAGGAAAGTAGAGAAAGGGTGAAAAAAGACTTGAGTAGTTTAATTATCTTTTTCTGAATATTTTCATTCTGATTTAGAGTTGGTGTATATGAAACACTCAATCTCTTTCTTTGGTATTCTCTTGAGCAAGTCAGAATTGTAAAGGCTGTTACACATTATCTTCTAGACCAACTATAGTTACCATTTCCTATTGCTGTTAACAGTCTTTTGTTTTACCTTCTTCCAAAAACTGAGAGCTTACTGTATTATGAAGCAATAGATTTTAATGATATCTGATTGCTAGAATGTTATTTATATGGAATGGGTATCTACCATTCCAGCTTTCTCTACTTTACCTATCAAATTATTTTCTTGCGAGTACCTATTTCCACCTATTGTTTTCTTCTCTAATTTCTTCCCGTCTTCTCTATACCCTTTCTGAACTCAATATTGCTCCATCTTGTTTCTTCAGCTATAAAACACAAATTGTAAATTCAGTATGAATGAATATTTTGTTACCTTTTGAATCTACACCAAGTCCTGTTGTTAATATATTTTGTATTTCTGAAGAAACAGTCAATAGGATTCTACAATACAAATTTTTAAAGTCTGATTGGTGCTTTTCCTTCTGATGACTAGGGCTTGAATTTGTGGATCTTTTTTAAATGCAAAATTTAATTTTTTATTATATATGAATTCATGTATTTTTTTCAAAAGGCACTTATTGCTTGAAAATCTGAGAAAGTTAATTTAATGTCATGTTTTATGTTATTGAGTTTTTTCCTCCTCCAGAAATTAGTGATTCTACTTCAACTCCAGCTACTACTGGTACAACTACAAATCCTTCTGATTCAGGAAAATGTCCAAATGAGTTAAATGATGACATCAATGTGAGAATAAACTGCATTCCAGAACAATTCCCAACAGAGGTCTGCAACAAAAGCCTTTAATATTTTTAATGAATATATAAATTATTATATTAAGATGATTGCTTAATATTGAATCAATCTCACTTATTAAAGATCTAGACATAAATTAAGCTGCATTTATCTTTTTATTATAGCTCTCTACTAAAAATGATAGATAACAGAAGTCACTGAGCTTGCTTTCTTTTATCTCTGTTCAATTTAAATTAACAAGTTAATATTCATCCATGTGTAACAAGTTATCGTTAATTTTATAATCTTCATGAAAGTCTATCATCTCAATGCTATCATGAAAAATGTACACCTTTGATAACACAGAACATTTGAGAGTATGCATGTTCCGACAGAGTATTTGTAATGATAACATTAAGAAGCATCTACAGAAAACAAAATGATACTAATTTTAGGAAAATTATCACTTGTTTTTAATTTAGCAATTATAAGTGAAGAAGAGAAAATGGAGAAAATTAGGGATAACAAATTGGGTTCATGTAACCGAAGTACACTGTTCCTTTTTCTTTTTTTTTTTTTTAAAGACGGGGTTTCACCATGTTGGTCAGGCTGGTCTTGAACTCCCGACCTCAGGTGATCCGCCCACCTTGGCCTCCAAAGTGCTTGGATTACAGGCGTGAGCCACCACGCCCGGCCGCACTCTACCTTTTTCTTTACAAACATGTGTGGGAATAAAAGTTAATGGGTGTGGGTGCATATGTACAGTCCTTCATGGGTCTCCTTGGGGATTGGTTTCAGGACTTCTGAGGTTACCAAGATCTGCAGATGTTCAAATCTCTTATATAAAATGGCATAATATTTGCATATAACTTATGCACATTCTTCTGTATACTTTAAATCATCTGTAGAGTATTTATAAATCTAATGCCATGTAAATGCTATGCAAATAATTATTATACTCTATTGCTTTATATTTACATTATTTTTATCATTGTATTGATATTTTTGTTCCTTGAAATATTTTTGATCTACAGTTTGCTTCATCCACAGATGCAGAGGACTATTATATGTTGACATTTTGCAAATATTTGCATTTGCGAATATGATATGCAAATATAAATTTCACCTTCTCCACCCCCCTTTACCACGCACAAATTGACTGAATAAACTGTAAAATTTATTTTGTCCCTATCCTATGTTTCCTACATCTTAGTTAGCATATAATTTCTTAATTATTTGCCACAAAAAATTGGAAATAGATGAGATTTTCCTTAGGTTAACATTACAAAGAAAAGGTCCTATAGCTTACTCCCTAACAGAAAAGCTAAATAACATAGTATTTACTGTTATACACTGAGGAGAGTGGCCAGATATTCTCTTTGTTTAACCTTATTCTTAAGAAATAAAGCTCAACATAGAATTCTGTTAGGAACAATATGGGTTTTTAAGGTTTTATAGGGAAACAACATTGGAAAGTCAATCGTTTATACAGTTTTATATCTGACAATTAGTCTTTAGTGTCAACCTAAACTGTTAGATTGCTGGAGAATGTGTTCAGTGTGAAATAAATTATACTTGTGAAGTAAACAAGTTAAACTTCAGAAACATGCTTATGTTTGTTATTTATGAAAAGACAACTTATAGTTTTAAAAGTTTACCTCCGTATATCTCAAATAATTTATTTCTGACATTTTTTAACTGGGAAAAATGGACCTTAAAATAATTTTTAAAAGAGTATCATTTAAATGATATTTTATTTATGAAGTTTTGGACTTACATGGAAGCTTAGAGTGTTTTTCAAGGCTAAAGAAATAATCCAGTGTCATTTTGTTAGTTTAGAGGCAAAACTGGAATTAGAACAGTGGAATGCAATGTTCAATGTGAGCTCATGTTTCTCGAACTCAGTAGCCACAGTTCATTAACTAGCATGTCATAATTTTCTCTAATTGGATGAATTTTCAAGATAGTATTTTCCTATTATAGGAAATGGATTTAAAAAGTAAATAATAAATGAATGAAAAATAAAATCTACCTGAATTCAGAAAAGGACCTAAATATTTGCCTTTTTCTGCTTTAGGGAATGTTACAATTTTCAAAGACCATTTATATTCAAACTTTGTCACTCAGGGTTTTTGTTGTTATTATTTAGAGCTATGTAACTTTAATAATGCTTTTCATTAAATACCTTAAAGATTCTTTTTTTTTTTTTTTTTTTTTTTTTTTGAGACGTAGTTTCGCTCTTGTTACCCAGGCTGGAGTGCAATGGCGCGATCTCGGCTCACCGCAACCTCCGCCTCCTGGGTTCAAGCAATTCTCCTGCCCCAGCCTCCCGAGTAGCTGGGACTACAGGCACGTGCCACCATGCCCAGCTAATTTTTGTATTTTTAGTAGAGACGGGGTTTCACCATGTTGACCAGGATGGTCTC
>PVKV010016798.1:27470-49863 GCA_004027835.1 Alouatta palliata | reverse complement strand
AGGGAGGGAGGGAGGGAGGAGGGAAGGAAGGAAGGGAGGGGGGAGGGATGGAGGGAGGAGGGAAGGAGGGGAAAGAAGCCATGAAAAATGATAAAACAAAAACAAATCCACATACGCATGACGATGTTTCTGGCAAAGGTGACTGCGTACTGCAATAGGGAAAGGGTAGCATGTTCAATAAACAATTTAGAAATAGTTGGATATCCACCTGGAAAAATAAAATATCTTCACTCTGACCTTAAAGCAAACTGAAAAGACCAAAAAATTAAGTGAATTAATTTCAAATCTTACTGTGAAAAACAAAACAATACATATTTAAGAAAATATTAAAAATTTTTAGAATTTTAGAATAGGATATGAGTTCATAAACTGAACCTATAAAGTGTTAGCCACAGGAGAATAAATGACTCAAACTATATTAGGGTTAAGAAATTTTATCAAAAGATTCCATCGAGAGAGTGAAAAGTCACAATGTGCTATATGCAAAATTAAGCTCATATTCAAAATAAGCAATACCTAAAAATTAGTAAGGCAAAGAGAGACAATGTAATTTTGAAAATAGCCAAACAACTTGAACAGGTACTTCAGAACCTATGACATCAACTATTTTGTGAACATACGAAGAATGTCTACGTTTAATAGTCCTCAGGGAGATGCAAAGTAAAATCACAATGTAATAGCACGAGACATTCCCTATAACGGCTAAAATGAAAAGACTATACTAACTGCTGAAAAAGATAAACAGCAACAGGAATTCTCCCACACAACTGGTGGGAATGTTAATTAATACAATGATTTTGAAAAACTCTTCAACAGCATCTACTAAAAGCTAAACATGAGCGTCCCGTATGATCCAGCAGTTCCTCTCTTAGGCATATACTCATGGGTGCATACATATAGTTTTGGAAAGACACATCAAAGAATATTTATAGAAGCCACATTGCCAAACTGGAAACTATCCAACACTTATCAACATTAAAATATTGGAGTGTATTTACACAATGGGATTCTATATAATGAAGTCAACAGACGACTGCTGTACACACCAGGCATTTATCTCACAAGCAATTTTGACTGGAAGATGCCGGACAGAAAACAGTGATTTAGCTGTGATTCCGTTTGTATGTAGTTCAAAGACAGGCAAAACAAATGTAAGCTGATAGAAGTCACAGTAGCTCCATGTGAGAAAGACAAATGTACCTATGTGGGCAACTTTTGGAGTCTGATGTTTCCGATCTTGATGCTGATGACATGTATGTGA
This sequence comes from Alouatta palliata, assembly GCA_004027835.1. NCBI lineage: Eukaryota > Metazoa > Chordata > Mammalia > Primates > Atelidae > Alouatta > Alouatta palliata. Next base: position 48,602 of record PVKV010016798.1, on the reverse strand, counting down.
TCCATTTCTGATAACTTATCAAGATATGACTTATTCCTTCTATGCTTATATATATTATATATATATATTATATACTTCAATAAAAGTTTTTACATAATCATAAAAAATTTGCAGCCGGGCGCGGTGGCTCGTGCCTGTAATCCCAGCACTTTGGGAGGCTGAGGCAGGCAGATCATGAGGTCAAGAGATTGAGACCATCCTGGCCAACATGGTGAAACGCCATCTCTACTAAAAATACAAAAAAATTAGCTGGGTGTGGTGGCTTGTGCCTGGAGTCCCAGCTACTTGGGAGGCTGAGGCAGGAGAATTGCTTGAACCACGGAGGTGGAGGTTGCAGTGAGTCGAGGTCGCGTCACTGCACTCCAGCCTGGCGCCTGGTGACGGAGTGAAACTCTGTCTAAAAAAAAAAAAACTTGCTTAAGTTCTCTCTCATCAGTTTTTAAAGCAAAGTGGGTGGGATAAAGACACTGTAGTATTATTCTCCAGAAGGAAAGAAAATGGTATATGTTGGTGGTTCTTAAAATGGAAAAATGTATCTTAAGGAGTTTAATAAAAATACATCTCCATGTTTACAAAGCCTTCCATGACTTGGTCCTGTGTTGCCTGGTGAACGTGCTTTAAGTAAGTAGAAAAAATGACTGTAGCTAGTGTGAGGAAGTTTGGCTGTGAGGGGAGTGGAGTGTGGCTACAGGGGTGGGCTTTGGCAGAAAGGCAAGCTCTTCTTTCCATTATAATGGACCCCCAGTTCCGTGCATGAGCTCTGGAGGATCATAGCATGTGTTGGTCACTGCCCTGTCCTTTGAGCAGTCTGGGGACGGTATTTGACTTGGTGCTTAACTGGTAACCTAATAAAAGTGATGTTGCCATCCAACATGTCAGTTATGTCTATTTCCAGGAGATTCAAGGCTGTCGCCTTTGACAAAGAGATTTAAAAAAATGATGACTATACCCCAGATAGGCTGCCGGAGCCTCTCGATCCACTGCGGTGGCTGTCCTGAAGCACTTGAAGAAGAGCATGCTGGTTTTGTTCCACGCCGTTTTCCCTCTGTTTTAACCAGTCCCAGAGTTGCAAAATGTAGTTCCCTCACCATTTTTTTTCCATAACGCAATTATACTCAATACTTTGTGATTTTTAAAAACACTAGATGACTTGGGCATTAATGAAAACAGGTTGCATGTAATTTCACCAGCACTCTCTTCCTGTCTTTTCTCTTTTGTCCACATTCAGGATACTCTGCACATGTTTCTCTGTACAATTATTCTCCTTCTTCTATTATTAAGAGAACCTTCTCACTCCTTCTGTAGCCTACCACCTGACTACACCCAACTCCTGGAGGCTCAGCTTCTAACCCAAACTGTCTCATCAAATCTTGTTCCAAACAAAATCAGGTCTCAAAGGAGAATTCTTTTGCCAGCAGCACAAATAATAGCATTTTCTCCGTTTTGTAAAATATGCATCAGTCAAGTGTTAATTTCCAGGTTAAAATGTCATCACCTTACAAGTTCCTAATGCACCACTCCACTAAAATACAGAAGATGACTTAAAAGAGATAAAAACCCAAATAGCATTGAAAACCAAGGACACATGTCAGAGTATTTTTAGAGCCAAGAGTATGTTTCACTGTCTTCAAGGCTGATAGATCTGAACTGCTCTGCACTGTTATTATAAACTATACATTATTTGCCAACTGCCATCCCTTAAGTGGGAGGAGATACCTTGGAGCTGACTTCATACTCCTGCTGTGAGGTACACATTCTAACAAACAGAAACAGGGCAACCCATCTGCCAGAGATGTAGAGAAAGATAACAATGAAGAACATCACAGCTGGGCGTGGTGGCTCACTCCTGTAATCCCAACATTTTGGGAGACTGAGGTGGGCAGATCACCTGAGGTCAGGAGTTCGAGGCCAGCCTGGCTGACATGCGAAATCTCCTCTCTACTAAAAATACCAAAAAATTAGCTAGATGTGGTGGCGGATGCCTGTAATCTCAGCTACTGGGAAGCCTGAGGCAGGGAGAATCGCTTGAACCCGGGGGGCAGAGGTTGCAGTGAGCCGAGATTGCCCCACTGCACTCCAGCCTGGGTGACAGAGTGAGACTCTGTCTCAAAAAAAAGAACGTTAGAACATTGCTCTGGAAGTCAAACAGACCTGACTTGGTTCCATTTTTCTGTCTCCTAGCAGGAGTGTGTCTTTCGGCTAACCACTTAAACTCTGCAAGCTCGGTTTTTCCCTTGCAATACAAGGATGTAATAGTATCCACCATGTAGGATAACTGTGGGCTTTAAGATCAATAATGTCAGTGCCAGGTACACAATAAACACTTGGTAAATAACCATTTGCACTTTAGAAGTACATTAATACTTCTGCTTCCGTGGTGCCTCATATTACCATCAGAGGATGTAGAAAATGACCTTGCACCCTGGAAGATATGAGCTTATGGATACAGGCATAAATAAAGGGCTGAGGAACTTAAGACCCTGTAGAGAGATTCCAATTGGTAACTACAATGTTTATTTAATGTGTCTCATCCAATGTCAGGGAACCAAGAAATGGGCCCTGTGGAAAACCTCCGGCCGGGCGCGGTGGCTCACGCTTGTAATCCCAGCACTTTGGGAGGCCGAGGCGGGTGGATCACGAGGTCAAGAGATCGAGACCATGGTGAAACGCCGTCTCTACTAAAAATACAAAAATTAGCTGGGCGTGGTGGCGTGCGCCTGTAGTCCCAGCTACTCGGGAGGCTGAGGCAGGAGAATCGCTTGAACCCAGGAGGCGGAGGTTGCAGTGAGCCGAGATCGCGCCATTGCACTCCAGTCTGGGTAACAAGAGCTAAACTCCGTCTCAAAAAAAAAAAAAAAAGAAAAAGAAAACCTCTGCTAGTCCCTTAAAGGCACACGGGATGAATCTCTCCTGAATGGGGGAAATGTGCAGGGAGCAGAGCCATCCCACAGTTGAGACTAAAAATGGGATTTGTTGACAATGGGATTTGTTCAGGATCATTGTTGAATGCAAAGACAAGACATAAACCCTGTGTGTGGCAAATGCCAGAATTTGGAGGATTTTTGGTATTCAATTGTAAGTAACAGGTAAGATCCTTAAGCCTATATTCTTTGTCAGCTGAAGAAGAGGGTCTATGAAAAGCAACATTTCTCTAGGGATATTTATATAAGGGATAAGAGAGAAAACATTATAAAAATTGGTTCCATGCTCCAAAACATTTTATATATAACACAAAAGTTTAACCTTCTACTAGAACAAACACCAACAATGAGTTTATGAAAAAATTTGAAGTTGAAATGCCAATCCAGAAGGCTGGATAAAAATGGAGCTTTAAGAGACAGAGAGAATAGATAAACCAAAAAGACAGGGTAAGAATCCATACTGATAGCACTAAAAAGAGGTAATTAGCCAAGAGAAATTTCAAATTACAAGTAAAGAGGTGGCTGAGCACTGTGGCTCATGCCTGTAATCACAGCGCTTTGGGAGGCCGAGGTGGGTGGATCACCTGAGGTCAGGAGTTCAAGACCAGCCTCACCAACATGATGAAATCCCGTCTCTACTAAAAATATAAAAAATTAACCAGGCATGGTGGTGGGTACCTGTAATCCCAGCTACTTGGGAGGCTGAGGCAGGAGAATCGCTTGAATCCAGGAGGCAGAGGTTGCAGTGAGCCGAGATCGCACCACTACACTCCAGCGTGGGCAACAAGAGGGAAACTCCGTCTCAACAAACAAACAAACAAACAAACAAACAAAAAAATGTAAAGAAGGTAACTTTGAGAAGACCTCCCAGACTGTAAAGATAAAGGACAAGTAGGTAAAATGATGGATTTAAGGAACTGGAACAATGACATTTAAGATTGGAAAAGTTAAACACTAGTATAGTACGAATGAACATACATATATCTTTAAAATACCTGGAGAACATAAAAACCAACAAAATACATGCAATATTACAATAAAATAGAGATAGCAAAGAATGAGAAGGAATTTAAGAAACAAAGAATATATACATTAAGATAAACAGGAAACCAATTTTTTATTTATGAGATGTAAATAAATATAAATATATAAATATGTAAATATAAATATATAAATATATAATTATAAAATATGAATATGTAAATAAATATAAATATAAATCAGTCAATTAAATGAAAAAGATTTTCAGATTAGGCTTTAGAAAACATGTCTTTTACAAATGAAGTCAAAAGTAAAATAACACATGTAGATTAACAAAAACAAGAGATCTAAAAATATGTTATTTGGAAAAGATGTCAAGACGGCGACATTTGTAATAAATCAAATAAAATTAAAGAAAAAAAGCATAGTAAATTGGGCTTAAAGGATAATTTCATATGGGGGGAATGCAAAATCTACATATAACATAATAGTCATAAATCTATATGTACTAAAAATCAAAGCATTAAAATGTATAAAGAAAACAGTTTTATATGAAAGTGAATATTGGTAATAACCTCATTGCAAGCTAGTTTTTGTATTTCTAGTAGAGATGCGGTTTCACCCCATGTTGGCCAGACTGGTCTTGAACTCCGTCTCAGATCATCCACCAGTCTTGGCCTCCTAAATGCTGGGATTACAGGCCAGAGCCACTGTGCCCGGCCTGCATTTATGTTACTTAAAATTACAAAGTAGCCCGGTGCGGTCTTTTACACCTGTGATCCTAGCACTTTGGGAGGCCAAGGAGGGCAGATTGCCTGAGCTCCAGAGTTTGAGACCAGCCTGGCCAACATGGTGAAACCTCGTCTCTACTAAAATACAAAAAATTAAATGGGCGTGGTGGCATGCTTCTGTAATTCCAGCTACTCAGGAGGCTGAGGCGGGAGAATTGCTTGAACCTGGGAGGTGGACGTTGCAGTGAGCCGAGATCACCCCACTGCACTGCAGCCTGGGCGAGAGCGAGAGTCTGTCTCAAAAAAAAAAAAAAAAAAAAAAAAGATAAAGTAAGTAAAATTGAAAATTCCCAAATCAACGAACAGCTTGACTGTGTATTATTGAGAGAAATAGAGGCTGCAGTTAGCAGACACCAGTGTTCACTTAAAGGGAACTGCAGCTATTCCCCGGGCAGGAGGCTGCTGCTTTTCCAAAAGAAATCTATTACTGACTAGCAACAAAAAAATACATTGTAGGTGTGTTACAATACACAAATAGCTAAACTGGATACAGCCACGACCATATTGTCCACATTGTAGCATTTCTCTAAGCCTTTTCATGCTCTGAAATCGCTACTGCTATTTCCTCCATTGTAGAGAAAACAGATGCCAGAGGTTGCCGCGGAAGGACCACCGAAACTGAGCGAAGGAAATTGACTTGTAAGTTTCAGACTGCTCCTTACATTCCCACATTTTAGTTAACATACCTCTTAAAATACTGGTTCTTTCTGTATTTGCAGGGACTCGTTTTGCAATTTGAAGTTTTATCTTGCACTAAGCATTTGGTCAGACTAAGATTATCTGCGTTTTATGTCAGTTTAAGTACCTCTTTAGACATTGTTCAGCTAGGAATATAAATAAGAGCTAGCATCTTGTGTGTAAAAGGAAACAGTTGCTCACGACCATTTTTGTTTCATAATACAAATACAAGTCAGTATGTTATTGGAAATGCAGTCTGGGAGCGGGGAGGTGGGGGGCGGGGAAGATGCAGAGGGAAAAGCCCCATCTCTGCTTGGAGTTCAGCACTGGGTCTCCTTTTCCTTCTACCTTCCCTCTCCACTGCCAAAGTGACAGAAGCACAGGACTGCCTTTTAGTGACACCTGCTGGGACAGACCTGGCAGAGGGCTTGCAGATTTGCTTGTTTCCTGGCTGCCTCTGCCAGCCCCTGAGTCAGCAGCCAACTCCATTTCATGCTGAGCTTGGACAGCTCAGGTTTGAAAAATTTCCTCTTCCCTTGGGCAACTGCTTTCCAGCCTCCTCATCATTCCTAAAGGAGAATGACCTACATGCCAGCATGACAGAGATCCAGAAATTTATAGAATCCTCTTTGTGAGCCTAAATCCTTAACAGGGGCTCAAACTGCCAACACCGAAGGAAGAGAGAGGTTTTGCAGGAAAGCAGGAAGTCATTAAAATAATGAATCACGGCCGTCGCTCGCTCCCTTCTTGGCGGTGGTACCTGCTCCCGGTGGCCGTGAGGACGTGTGGGCCAGGGGCGGCCCCGAAAGTAGGAAGCGGAGGGGAAGCAGGTCTGCAGGCCTAAGTGTCGCGGCGGCCCACCTCGCGTCAAGAATCGGGAGGAGGAGGAGGGGACCGCAAGGATAGGCCCAGGAGTAATGGAGTCTAAAGAGGAGCTGGCGGCAAACAATCTCGACGGGAAAAATCCCCAACAAGAAAACGAAGGAGGGGAGCAGGTCCCCAAGCAGAATGAAGAAGAATCCCACCATTCGGGAGGGGGTGAAGGGCAGAAGCCTGGAGGAAATATCAGACGGGGGCAAGTTAGGCGACTTGTCCCTAATTTTCGATGGGCCATACCTAATAGGCATAGTGAGCACAATGAAACGAGAGATGATGTAGAAAGGTTTGTAGGGCAGATGATGGAAATCAAGAGAAAGACTAGGGAACAGCAAATAAGGCACTATATGCTCTTCCAAACTCCTGAACCTGACAACCATTATGACTTTTGCCTCATACCTTGAATCCTAAAGTTTTTGCTGAGGTTAGAAATGTGAACACTGCTTTACAAGCTTCTATTTTTGTGATTTACCTTTTCTGTAAGCCTTTTGGTGTTTCCACTTACCAGTTTCTAATGGAAATTAGAATTCTAATTGAATATTGTTTTGTCTCAGCCTAAAAGTTACTGTTAGCATGGCAGCTTCACTCATTTTAGGAAAAATATTCTCTTGATAATATGAAATGCATAAAGCAGTTCAAAAAGCAGTCTGTATTCCATCATCTTCCTCTTTCAATCCAGTTGCTATTTTTTGTAAATATTATTTTTCCTCTACCTGGATTCAAAATCTCACTTGTCTTTGAGAATATTTTCTTGTCCCTGACCAAGAAAGAATGATCATACCCATAATTCAATGTCTGAATTTTAAGAATGTATGTTCTAGTGTTTTTCAGAGTGAGTCTACCATCTGTATAAAAACACCTTGGGGGCAGGGGGAATTTGAGAATGTGGGACCTATTGTCCAAACTCACAGAGTAGGGCTCTGGAATCTCCATTTTTAACAAACTCTAAGTAATTCTGATGTGTACCAAAATCAGTGCCGTTGATGTGTGTGTATGTAACTATATACATATGTGTGTGTGTATAATGTGTCATAAGCATAAAAAAATAAACAATATCAAGATGAATCTTCAAAAAAAATAAATAAAATAAAATAATGAATCACTCGGCTGGGTTTTGAGCTCCTTTCCCATTAATTTAATGGAAAGATTTATTGTCTTTACAATTTATGCTTTCCTAAATTTTGCATAAATTTATCATTTACATCTTCACATAAGTAACTCCTTTGTGTTTTATCACTGAGCAGATTCTATGTCGCAAACCAATGTTATATTTTGGCAAACTCACGTTATAGCTTAGAAAATATTAAAGACTCATTGTAAACTGAGGGCAGAATTAAGCAAATTATATTTACCTTTGTGACTGCAAAACTTAATGATTCAATGCTTTTTCCATGAAATTTGTCTTTCAATATTGATAGTTTTTTTTAAAAAAATTGTGAATTAAATATCAATTAAAACTTTACCTTTTTTTAGAAACTGTGACTTCACTAGTTATGAATGGACTTGAAATGTATAGTTTTTTTTAAGGTTCAAAATTCTTTGTCGATTCATTTACTTTTCCAGGAAGAGAGTGAGACATTTTTTTGTGCTATGGTCTGGTTTTGGTTTTTGTTTTTGATCATAAACAAAATTAATAGAGCCCAAAATATACTAACTCAGTCCTCCTTTAGCAATATGCCTTTTTCTGATTTCTACACATTATATGGTATTTTAACACACTAATTTTATTACTTAAAAATTTAGAAAAGTATTACAAAACTGAAAAGCAAAGGAAATTTGAAATCTTAGTAGTAATCCCATCATCCAAAATCACCATCAATAATATTTTGGCATATTTTATGTTAAAATGTGTTTTAGCATGGTTTAGTTATATTACTGTTATATTATCTCTGCATTAATAAACTATTTTCCTATGTCATTACTTTTCTGAATATAATTTTAATGTGTGACTAATACTAAATCTTATATACTTGCTGTAGTTGACAAGTTACCTTGTGAGAGGCGTTTACATTGTTTTCAACTATTTAGCATTCTAATAACCAGTTAATATTCTAATATCTTATTATTAGAATAATATTAACATATTAGTATTATCGTTGCAGCAATAACTTGTTTTTAAAATACTCATTTAACTTGATTAGATCTGTGTGGACAATTATTTTGGGAACACAGAATGTAACTGGCCTTGTTTCAACCCCTTAGACACAGCCCTCAGTTCAGGGGAGGGAGGAGTTTTCTATTGGGCTGATAATACAGAACTCAGAAAACATTGTTTTCTTCTTTCTCCAGTGTTTTACAAAAGCAGAACCAAGATGTGGCTGTTGACTGGTAAGCTAAATGCAAAGCAGCCTGAAACATTGTATTCACAGTCAGATAGGAGATGCTCGCCTCCCTGCACTCTGAAAATACTTTGTGGGGAGGGGTCAGGGAAACAAAAAAGAATTTCAGAAGTACAATGAACTATTTGGTGTATGTCTCCAAGTCCAATAAATGACAACAAGAAAGGAAAATAAATTCCTTTGCCCTAAACATTTTCTGATTATCTCCATGACTGGAGGGAAGGACTAACATATTTCTTGACTTATCTATTTCCAGTCACATGTACTTGAACCACGTCACTCATCAGGGTCAAAGATAAATTCAGCACTAGTCCATTTAAAACATATAACTAAATTCTGGAAGTTTAATCTCTCCAAGACTGGGAAAAAGCTTCCCATTCTGAATCAATCTTAATCCCTCGTACAATGATTGCTCTTGATATTCATAATCTCGCTGTGGCAGCCTGGTCTCTACAATATTGCACATTGCCTTTGCTTGTCTGGGACTTCTAAATGCTCTTAGAATGTAAGATAGTCTCTTTCTTATTTTAAACTGTCCCTGATCTCCTCTTGCCACTTGGCCCCTAGCCTCACCTTCAATGGGCACTTCATAAGCGATGTTCATAGGTGATACTGTGACCTACATTGATGACTGTGTGCTGTGAGCTGGCAGAATCCCATCTCTAAATAAATACTTCACTTCCATTACCCCAAACTGGTCAAGTAACTGATTCTATATCCTTCATTTCCCTAAGGGTCTGCTGCCTGAAACCTAATACTTTGTAGCACTAAAAAACAAAACAAAACAAAAGGGCTGGCTCAAATCCCCCAATTCTCAGTTCAAACTGTGAACTGAAAACAAGAAATGTTGCATGGCTGTATTAGACATATTTTGTCTGCTGCAAATAAAGAGTGGGCTTTCCAAAAGCCAGATAGAATTATCAACCCTGTTCAATGTTGAAATCTCAACTGACTTGAATTTAAAAGCTTTTCAAATCATGTATGTGAATTTCTCTGCGCAACTGGGCAAATGAGGAATTTGGGGGAAGGGGTTATGGAGAACTATTTGGGTGACTTGGGATATGCTGACCTGGGAGCCCATTGAGCTTGCCTCACCAGCTGAAGCAGACAATCAGCCTATTGTTTGATATTGATCCTGTTTTGCTTGAAGACTCTGTAGTGACCTTACCTTAGGGAATTATCTTACAAGGGGAAGGCAATTTTCTCCTCTATCACTTCCTACTGCTTATGATTCTCAGATTTATAACCACTGGCAACTCTGTGCACAGCTTGGAATCAAAACTTTTTGCTCCAAAAGAACTGCAAGATTTTGGTAATTTATATTAAAAAAAAAATCTGAAAACTGTATTGGAATGGATGCTATGGGTGGGTAGACCAAGGAAAAAGGAACATACTTTTAGACTGGCTTCAATTAATTGATATAATCCAACTGCAAGAGACTCCAGGTTCAAGTGGTTCTTAGGCCCCTGTGAGGGATTTTCATTATTTGCCTGGTTGGTTAACTAAAATGTAAACAATTTCAGTGTTTCACTCTAAATGAAATTGAGATGTTCAGTTTTCCTTGGTGTAATGCAGAGAACAACCAAAATAGTGGGGAGATAGAAATATTAAAATGGATTAATCATATGTGATCTTCTCCCTGACACATTGTTCATACTGACAGTGCGATTTGGGAATAGAATTCTTTTATTATTAAAGCCTTAAGAAACAGATTGGTAAGGAAACGTCCAGTACCTTTCAAAAGTGCTTCAGTGGCCGTTTTCTGAAAGTGCTAATGAGGAAATGTGCCCACTTGATTTTGGTGACCCTGGAGAGCGGGTGGGAGAAACTTAAAGAAGCATGGTGGGTCTGGCTACGGCCCAGCATTACAATACAAAGTGTCTCATCTACAGAAGAACTGGGAATGGCTTGATTGATCATTTAGTCCAGGATCAGCTGTGGACTAAACAGGAACCCTCAAGTCATTGAGGTATTTATGATGTATATTTACAACACAGATATTTTAGAACAGGGGATTGGGGTAAGTGACGGGGTGGCGGGGATGGGGACAGCAAACCACCATGGCATGTATGTACCTATGCAACAATCCTGTAGGATACAGGATGTGCACATGTACCCCAGAGCCCAAAGTACAATTTAAAAAAAGAATAAAACTAAAAAATTCTCAAAGAAAAAAAAAGAGAAGGAATACTCAATCATGAATAAGGGTGACCCATTATGATCTGAGCATTATAGGATCATACTAACTACAACTCTTCTTCCATCATTCCATGGAAATTGCATACATGGCACTTGGCCTTCTCAGTTCTCAAGGCACCATTTAATGAGCAGGCTACTCACATTTTCAACATCCTGCTCCTAACACACTCCCACTCTTCTTTCTATTTATCTGTGACTCATACAAATTTGCCTATGACTAGATGCCTTAGAAGGAAAAAGTCTGGATTACAGATGGCCCTCTATGTTATGGAAGGCTCTTCCTTCTGAAACTCTATTTCTATCATGTCAAAGGGGTCAAACAGTCACCCCTTTGTACAGAGGAGAAAAGAAATCCTTCAAGTAAATAGAATTTCATTTACTTTTTTAAAAAAATATTTCTACCAATTCACGTGGAGAGATCTTATGGTTTGGTCCAATAGTCAGAGATTTGAAAGAATGTGATATTGTTGGTCAGCAGATTAGAAAAGAGCTATTAGAGAGAGATGGCTGAAGTGGTAATATCTGTGTGCCTTGTGAATGCTCACCCAAAGCCAAAGACCACTGAAGATAACGTGTTTTACCATAATTGTTTAATCTCAGGTAAATGCCAATCAGGAGAAAAACACTTGTTTATCTCCTGATTTGTATTGATCCGAATTAAGCTGTCTGCCATTTGGAGAGATGTAAATGGTATTTTAAACACAGTCTTGCTACTTAAGTTATTTTTATGAACTTCATGACCTTCCCTCCTTCGGTGGGTTAGATAGTGTCTTCAAAAAGAGAACAGACATATTACAGTGCTAGCCCCTGATCTCTGTAAGTATGACTTGATTTGAAATCAAATTCTTTGTGGATACTGTGTAAGTATGATGTGTCAGATGAGCTGATAGTGGATTACAGTGCGCCATAATTAAGCATGGCTGATATCCTTATAAGAAGGGAAGAGGAGACAGAGACACAGGGAAGAGAGGGCCGTGTGAGGATGGAGCAGAGAGTAAAGTGAGGTATCTTCCAGCCAAACAATGTCAAGGAAGCTCAGTGATCACTTGGTGCTACGAGAAGCAAGGAAGGAGCCCTTCTCAGGCCCTTCAGAGAAAAATGCAGCACTGGCAACACCTTCACTGCAGATTTCTAGCCTCCTGAGCTGCATAAGAGTACATTTATCTTGTTTTAAGCCACCTAATGTGATCCACTTTGTCACAGCAGATGTAGGAAACGACATCTCCTTAACAATGCAGATTCCTGGCCGGGCGCTGTGGCTCAAACCTCTAATCCCAGCACTCTGGGAGGCCGAGGCGGGCAGATCAGAAGGTCAGAAGATCGAGACCATCCTGGCTAACACAGTGAAACCCCATCTCTACTAAAAATACAAAAAATTAGCCGGGCGTGGTGGTGGGCACCTGTAGTCCCAGCTACTCGGGAGGCTGAGGCAGGAAAATCACTTGAACCCAGGAGGCAGAGGTTGCAGTGAGTCGAGATCATTCCACTGCACTCCAGCCTGGGTGACAGATCCAGACTCCATCTCAAAAAAAAAAAAAAAAAAAAGTGCAGATTCCTGGCTCTTGCTTGCCTCAAACCTGCTGAATGAGAATCTGAGGGCTCTGGAATCTGCATTGTGAAACTAATACACAATATACAACAAGAACTCGCTAAGGACTGTACATGCACTTTATCCTCACAAGCCACGAAGTAGTTTACTATTATGATTCTCATTTTACATATGGGAAACTGGAGCATTAAAAGATTAAATAACTTGCCTACAGTCACTCACATAGCCAGAAAGTGGAAAAGCTGGGATCCATTCCCGAGTCCAGACATCCTGACATCCTGGGTTCAGACTCCATACACTTAGCACCTATGTTATTATTGTTATTTTTTAATCACAGTCTCCACCTTCTTTTTTTTTTTTGAGACGGAGTTTTGCTCTTGTTACCCAGGCTGGAGTGCAATGGCGCGATCTCAGCTCACCGCAACCTCCGCCTCCTGGGTTTGAGCAATTCTCCTGCCTCAGCCTCCCGAGTAGCTGGGACTACAGGCACGTGCCACCAGGCCCAGCTAATTTTTGTATTTTTAGTAGAGACGGGGTTTCACCATGTTGACCAGGATGGTCTCGATCTCTTGACCTCGTGATCCACCCGCCTCGGCCTCCTGAAGTGCTGGGATTACAGGCGTGAGCCACCGCGCCCGGCCAGTCTCCACCTTCTTAAGCACTCAAAAGCTGAAATCCAGTGGTGTGTTGCTTTTTCCATTCATAGCAAGTTATAGCTACAATCATAAATTACTCATAAATTACACTTCCTCCAAAACAATATACTGTCTTCTCATCTTTAAAAAAAATTTTTTTTTTTTTTTTAATTTAGATGGAGTCTCACTCTATCACCCAGGCTGGAGTGCAGTGGCACGATCTCAGCTCACTGCAACCTGCGCCTCCCGAGTTCAAACAATTCTCCTGCATCAGCCTCTCCAGTAGCTGCGATTACAGGTGCCTGACACCACACCCGGCTACATTTTGTATTTTTATTGCAGACAGGGTTTCACCATCTTGGCCGGTCTGGTCTTGAACTTCTGACCTCTGCTGGCCTCAGCCTCCCAAAGTGCTGGGATTAGAAGCGTAAGCCACCATTCCTGGCCTCTTTTTAAAATCTTTAACCCATTGCAAGCTCATTTCAACAACGGTCACCTTTTTTGAGTGGTATTTTTGAAGTCATCAATGAATTCCCTGTAATATATAGAGAGAATTTTTATGGGAGATTCCTAATTGACATTTCTAAACATTCTAAATTGCTTCACATTTCCTTCTTCCAATTTCCTTCTGCCTTGACTTCCTTAAGACCGTGCAGTGTTGGGCCACGCTTCCTCTTTAACAACTCCTCTCTCTCCCTGCTGCCTTGTATTTTCATGCCCACTGCGTATGTACTGGTCTTAATAGGTATTTCTCATCTCACTATTCTGCACCGACGTTTCCCAAATTGAGAATAGTTTTCCTGAAATGTATTCTTGGAATGCAATTCTATGATAAGCTTGGAAAATTCTGCGAACCATATACCTATCAATGTATAGGTAAAAAACTCCAATAAATGCTTCAGGGAAGCAAAAATATTTGTGTGTTTTGCGAGTTGTGTTCATATCCGTATAAAAATTCCACAGTACTTTGGGTAACAATAGTCTGCACATTCATTTTTCCTGGGCTCCTTTTATCTATTGCCACATTTCCAACATTTCTTTGACCTTTGATTTTCTTTCTTTCTTTTTTTTAACTCCAAATTTTTCCTGTAGGTTCCAAACCTACATATATATATATATATATGTATGTGTGTGTATGTGTGTGTGTGTATATATATATATATATATATTTTTTTTTTTTTTTTTTGAGACTGAGTTTCGCTCTTGTTACCCAGGCTGGAGTGCAATGGCGCCATCTCAGCTCACCGCAACCTCTGCCTCCTGGGTTCAAGCAATTCTCCTGCCTCAGCCTCCTGAGTAGCGGGGACTACAGGCGTGTGCCACCATGCCCAGCTAATTTTTTTGTATTTTTAGTAGAGACAGGGTTTCACCATGTTGACCAGGATGGTCTCAGTCTCTTGACCTCGTGATCCACCTGCCTTGGCCTCCCAAAGTGCTGGGATTATAGGCGTGAGCCACCACGCCCGGCCCCAAACCTATATTTTAAAATGCCAACTGATTCTCTCCCTCTGTCTTCACCACCTGCATCTCAAATTTGACATATCCGTAAACAGATTTTATGTTTTGGTAAATAAATCTACTTCTTTTACAGCATTGCCTGTCTCAGCTAATGATGACAGTATCAAGCTAGTCACCAAGAAAACTGAGACAATACCTTGACTCTTCCTTCTAAGTGAAAGATTAAGTTCAGCTGTTTCTACCTTGAATTATCTTTCCGTTCTGTTATTTCTCTTCTGTGTTGCTGCTGAGGTTTTAATTTAGTTATTCATCACATCATGACTGTACTATTGGAATAATCTTGGCTATTCTTTCTGACTTTCTTTGAATTGGATCTCTATCTAGAATGAAAATGTATATATATATATATATATATATAACATATATATGCAAACACACTATATATATGCTTTATATATATATATATATATATATATATACACACACAACGCTTGTAAAAATTGTTTGCTTATGTCCCATGATTTAAGGATAAAATACAGAATCTTTGATATTGAGAGATAGTCTCCTCAATCGTCTACATTTTTATTCATAAACCTGTGTTGTAGCCACACACAGACCAGGTTATGTTCCTTCCAAGACAGACACACTTTGTATTACTCTCCTTTTACTCCTTCTATTCCACCTGCTTAGACCATTTTTTACTTATTCTCTGTCTATCTTCATTCATTCTTCAGGATCCAATTAAAATATTTTCATTTGTATCAAGCATGACCTGATACGAAGGCTGAAATCTTTGCATCTTCTCTTAATTAAATTCCTGGAGCACCAGATAACTTCCTATATTATCATTCTTCCTGTATACAACCATAACTCTCATTTGAAAGCAGTGAATAGATAATTATAAAATTAGATAGATCATAAAATGATTGGCATCAATATGTGAAAAGAAATCTTCCAAGTTGAAAATACATGATTACAGGCCGGGCACAGTGGCTCATGCCTGTAATCCCAGCACTTTGGGAGGCCGAGGCGGGCGGATCACGAGGTCAAGAGATTGAAACCATCCTGGTCAACACGGTGAAACCCCGTCTCTACTAAAAATACAAAAAAAAAATGTTAGCTGGGCGTGGTGGTGCGCACCTGTAGTCCCAGCTACTCGGGAGGCTGAGGCAGGAGAATTGCTTGAACCCGGGCAGCGGAAGTTGCAGTGAGCCGAGGTCGCGCCACTGCACTCCAGCCTGGCGCCTGGTGACGGAGTGAGACTCTGTCTCAAAAAGAAAAAAAAAGAAGAAAATACATGATTACAATCCATGTGAAAGTAATTAGACATCTATCAGAGAGAAATGCTATCATTCTTTGATACTGAAACTGAAACTGAAACTAAGAGAATTTGCTATTCATCTACTACAACATTGGTAAATAACATAGGAATTATAGTGAGAAAGAAATAATTGATGGAATTTAAAGAAAATCAATTTTCCTTTATTTTTATTATCCTACCTAAAAGTATGATATCTAATTAAAATAATGATTTTAAAATTATCCTATCAAGTACCTCATTAAACTAAAATCCATTGTGTTCAATTTCTCTACTGAAAAATTAATATGAAAGCAATCACATAGCATTCAGAAATTAATAAATATTTAGAGAAAGTAAATACTGTATTTAGAGTTTCTTGTTACTAAATCTTTCTCCCGCTTTTCTCCTCTCAGTATGGATTATGGCTCATTACTTCCACTAAACACAGCACAATTCAGGTATTAGTACAGCCCCTTTACTGGCTTTCCTTATAAAAGTTGTAAATTTCAGAAATGAACAAGCTTGCCTCCCTAGCTATTTATTAAAAGTGACAAGTCACTTCTTTTTTTAACTTCCTAATAACCTTAGAGGGGTATATTTTGTGTTTATGTGTGCTGCGTCTTCTATAAAGAAGACATCTAATGACTGGAAAGTTAGACTAATTTTCTGAAGGACTAAGCCACGCTTGTTGAACTTGTGTGTTTGTGGGTGGCATGCTGTCTTTAGCAGACCTGGTACCTACTCCTTGGTCTAGAACATCTTTTCCTCCACCTGCCTTGTTAGTTTTTATTTCAGCAGGTGTGGGTGGTTTGCGGTTGATTGAAAACAGAATGGGCTACAAAAGCTCCTCCTGTTTGATCTTGAGTCTGCTGTCTGAGTCACCCTTACATTATGAATTGACTGCTAATTATCACATTTGGTACGAGAATATCCTGATCTGCTTTGCATGTGAGACTCTCCCAGTAATAAACAAAGAAGCATAATTAAACAAGATTTTAATTTCTGTATACCCTGTAAGAAATTCAGATACAATTCAAGTCATCTTGGAAATTTGAAGTTGCATTTTGGTGTCCTGTCTGTTCTGGTCATTGTGCAATGGGTCTTCAAATGACATAATAGAGTCCAACTGATATTCCATTGTTATTAATGTATAGACAGGTATGTATATGGTGTGTGTATGCAAATATATGTATAAATATTCATATGTGTGTGTACATGTGTACATACACACCTATAGAGGTAATATAAGTTTGCATTGTTTTTTAAAATGTTTTTTTACCCAACTTAACAATGACTATTGTATTTATTGATTGTAAATATCACTTTTATATAAATAAATTTATGTCAGTGAGAATTTTCAAGTGAATGAAATTGGAATTGGATTTTTGAAATTTCCAATTAAAACTATTTGATACTTTAAAAGCACTATCTTAAAATATTCAAGTCCCATTTGTAAAAAAAAAAAAATCATTCAGGATAAAAATGGAGTGCGTCTTTATGAGTCACAACTTTTTATTTTACTTTAATAACTGTTAAAATAATATTTCTTTCCATGAGACATTTTATAGTGCCTTATTTAAAGGCTCAAAATCTCAAATGCAGAACAAACAACTTTTAAAATATCCTACATATTTAAACCATTTATTTTATACAACGATCCCATAGATGCAAAAGTACTACTAATAAACAAATACCCTAAGCCAAATTAAATAAACGTATACAACATTTATTAAACATTTGAATTTAAAGAAGGTCATTTAGTAAAATGCTTGCATTAGAAGGAGATCAGCCAGAGGTAAAAATCTACACTCTAGAATGAATGGAGATCGGATCTATTTAAAGAATTACTTCTACCAACCTGGCCAACATGGTGTAACCCCGTCTCTACTAAAAATTAAAAAAACAATCAAAACTCAGCGAGTCGTGGTTGCAGGAGCCTGTAGTCCCAGCTACTCAGGAGGCTGAGGCCGGAGAATTGCTTGAACCCGGGAGGCGGAGGTTGCTGTGAGCCGAGATCGCGCCACTGCACTGCAGCCCGAGACAGATGCAAGACTCCGTCTCAAAAAAAAAAAAAAAATTACTTATTTTACACTTGCTTTTCTGTTTTTAGTTTTGAAATTATCATCTTCATGCAAAGTATTTAGCACAGTGCCTGGCAGATAGAAAAAGTCAGCTGTTATTATTATTATTTTGAGTCGGAGTTTTGCTTGTTGCCCACACTGGAGTGCAGTGGCGCCGTCTCGGCTCACTGTAACCTCCGCCTCCCGAGTAGCTGGGCACGGCTAATTTTGTATTTTTAGTAGAGATGGGGTTTATCCATGTTGGTCAGGCTGGGCTCCAACTCCCGACTTCAGGTGATTCGCCCACCTCAGCCTCCCAAAGTGCTGGGATTACAGGCGTGAGCCACCCCCCCAGCCAAATTAGCTATTATTTCTAATCTTTCGCCATGCTCAGGTATAATCTTCTCAAATCCAGAAGTAATTTTATAAATTCAGCTAATTGCAATGATAAAATGTTGGAATATTTTCCTAAAGAAAATACACAAATGAAACCTTAAAAATACAAGGACTGGGCCAGGCGCAGTGGCTTAGGCCTGCAATCCCAGGAATTTGGGAGGCCCAGGCGGACTGATCACCTGAGATCAGGAGTTTGAGACCAGCCTGGCCAACATGGTGAAAGCCCATCTCTACTAAAAGTATGAAAGTTAGCTGGGCGTGGCAGCGGGCGCCTGTAATCCCAGCTGCTCGGAAGGCTGAGGCAGGAGAATCATTTGAAACAGGAGGCAGAGGTCTCAGTGAGCCAAGATTCTGCCTGGCGGACAGAGCAAGACTCCCTCTCAAAAAAAAGGACTGCAGTCTCCCATACACAGCAATAATCCTGTGTGCTACAGGGTGACGATGCCTTTCAATCTGTGAATTTGGGAACTATAAAAATAAATTGTTTTAAAAGTAATTTATACCTGACCAAAAATGTTGTAATTTAAGAATGAAACACTAGGTTTAAATTCCAAGAGTGTACAAACAAGGCAGTTATAGAAAATACAGTGTTGGAAAGAAGTAACTGACTCTAGTTTTCCATAGTGGTCATTAATATATCTTATTTTTGGCATTGATAAAACAATTTTTTAATAAAAACTGTCACTTAAAATGTTTAAAAGTTAAGTGTATTTGTTAAAATCTCATCAACAGGGCAGGTGTGGTGGCTCATGCCTGTAATCTCAGCATTTTGGGAGGCCAAGGCGGGCGGATCACCTGAGGTCAGGAGTTCAAAACCAGCCTGGCCAACATGGTGGAACCCTGTCTCTACTAAAAACACAAAAATTATACTTAAATTCAGAGGGAAGAATGTGCCCTGGAAAGGATCTAGGTGAGCCTTCAGGATATGCTAATTTTCTTTATTCCTTTGCCTCTACTCCCCACATTGCATCACTGGCTTCTTGATAGACACACCTTACAGAATGGAAATTCAGTAGCTGTTTTTAGTATCTTTGTCATGTGACGAAAGCTTTGGGGTTGTTGAAAAAGCCAAGGCCCCACAATGTAATTTAGGCTCATCGCAAACAGACACTTTTCCCCCCTAAATTCCCTTACATTGTCAAGTGATTAAAACTCAGAGTTTGCAAAAAAAAAACACCCACAAAAATTAGGCAGGTATGGTGGCATATGCCTGTAGTCCCAGCTGCTTGGGAGACTAAAGCAGGAGAATTGCCTGAACCCGGCAGGTGGACTTTGCAATAAGCCAAGATCCTGCGACTGCACTCCAGCCTGAGCCACAAAGCAAGACTCGGACTCAAAAAAAAAAAAACAAAAACAAGAATAGGAAGCAACTGTGAATATAGCTATATAAACTAGAGAAATGCTAGCCAGAAATAGATTTATCAATTAGAAGAGAGAAGAGGTTTTTATTTGAGTAAATGTACAGTCTATAATTTAAAAATACACAATGGTATTTTTTCATTAAATATCTTATTTAAATATAAAAATAAAAGGTTATAACTAGGCCAAAAGAAATATTGCTGACATAATAATGTTCATAGGAAGTAAAACAGAGTAATTAGATTAGAGAGTATGGAAATAATTATGTTATTTTAGTAAAAATATATAACACTATACCTTTCAAATCAAAAATATACTTCTTTTTTAAATGTCTACAAAAAATTATTGTGGTTCAAATTTTAAAATTTATCCTTGGCTGGGCGCGGTGGCTCACGCCTGTAATCCCAGCACTTTGGGAGGCCGAGGAGGGTGGATCACGAGGTCAAGAGATCGAGACCATCCTGGTCAACATGGTGAAACCCCATCTCTACTAAAAATACAAAAATTAGCTGGGCATGGTGGCACGTGCCTGTAGTCCCAGCTACTCGGGAGGGTGAGGCAGAAGAATTGCTTGAACCCAGGAGGTGGAGGTCGTGGTGAGCTGAGATCGCTCCATTGCACTCCAGCCTGGGTAACAAGAGCGAAACTCCATCTCCAAAAAAATAAATAAATAAAAAATAAATAAAATTTATCCTTTAAGTAAACTACTATAAGAAGATATGACTAGCCTATAAGTAAATAACCTACTATTTGCAAAAGTTAACAAACCTCTCAACAGACAACAAAAGAAAGATAATAAGAAACATATATAATTTCAAGATTTTCAATATTTATTTACTAAGCCAGACAAAATAAATGAATTAATCATTCATGTCAATAAATACATGATAAAAAAACATATCTAAGGGAAGGAAATTAATAACAATAAAATAAAAATTATAATCTAAACAATGAAAAATATAAATTGATTCATAAGTGGGTAAGACTTTCAAAACTTTTTTTTAAAGAAATTATTTCAAACTAGAATAAGCAAGAGAAATGGAAGAAAACAAAAAGGAAAAATAGTGAAGCTAATATACAAATTCTCTTACTGAAAATTAAATTAATTTTAAAGAACTGCTTTGTAAACACTAAAAATCAGTGTCATCAATGTGTCTGGGCATGGATTCATCTTTATTTTTTCTGTTCAGCACTTGTTTTATACTTTAAATCAGGGTCCTTAAGTCTTTGCTCTGTTATGGAAATTTTATGGCATAATGTAAAGTATACAAATAGTGAAGGCACTGGCAGTGTTTTCTTGTGTAAGTATTCTCTACTATTAGAATGGAAACGTCATCAAAGTGGGCCCTTAGTGAGTGTTTGTTGAGTGAATCAATACTGTCCTCAAATATGGCTTCTCCATTCTCTTTGGCCTCCTTCTTTGGAAACTCCTATCAGACCTGTGTTGAAGTCTTTCTTGACTGGTCTTTCTGACTTTTTAATCCTTTTTTCTGGATAAATTAAACATTATCTTCGAATTGACTAATTTTGTCTTTGCATTTATTGTATTTAGGCTTCTTCTTCTTCTTTTTTTTTTTTTTTTTTTTTTTT